>CAUYON010003797.1:0-19758 GCA_963573935.1 Arctocebus calabarensis
TATTCACAGAAAAGAAAGAAAAGAATACAGAAAACATTAAGGCATCTGTTAGAGGGAGAAAATTCTAGTGGGGAGAGAGAAGCTCTCTCCGTTTCTCTCCCAGTCTTTCCCCATCTCCTCCTTTAGGCCTTTAGTCTCAAGGTATTTATAGGTGTATGGGTTCCTCGGCCAGGAAACAAATACAGTCCCTTCCACCAGGGGCAAGGTGAATGAATGTATCAATGAATGGATACAGTCCTTTCATGGGATTGAGGTCTAGGAAATTCACAAGAAATTGACCTAGGCATAGGAGATGGGGGTTCCACATTTAGTCTTAAGTGTGAAGTGAAGGAGACACCAAGGCACAGGTGTCTCCTCAGCAGTTGTCCAGCCTTTTTGGCAATTGGAGCCTCTGGTAACTCCCAAATATTTCATCTTTGGCACTACTGTGAACGGAATAGAGTCCTTGACTATTTTTTTCAGCTTGGCTATTGTTGGTATATAAAAAGGCTACAGATTTATGAGTGTTAATTTTGTAACCTGAGATGCTACTGTATTCCTTGATCACTTCTAAGAGTTTTGTAGTAGAATCCTTGGTGTTTTACAGATATACAATCATATCATCTGCAAAGAGTGAAGGTTTGATCTCTTCTGACCCTATATGGATACCCTTGATTGCCTTTTGTTCCTTAATTGCAAAGGCTAAAACTTCCATTACAATGTTAAAGAGCAGTGGAGACAGTGGGCAACCTTGCCTGGTTCCTGATCTGAGTGGAAATGATTTCAATTTAACTCCATTCAATACAATATTGGCTGTGGGTTTGCCGTAGATGACCTCTATCAGTTTAAGAAATGTCCCTTCTATACCAGTTTTCTTAAGTGTTTTGATCATGAATGGATGCTGGATATTATCAAAAGCTTTTTCTGCATCAATTGAGAGAATCATATGGTCTTTGTTTTTTAATTTGTTTATGTGCTGAATTATATTTATAGATTTATGTATATTGAACCAGCCTTGGGACCCTGGGATAAAACCCACTTGATCATGGTGTATAATTTGTTTGATGTGTTGCTGAATGCTGTTCATTGGGATCTCATTGAACATTTTTGCATCAATATTCATTGTGATACTGGTCTATAATTTTCTTTTCTTGTGGAGTCTTTTCCTGGTTTGGGGAGCAAGGTGATGTTTGCTTCGTAGAATGTGTTGGGTAGTATTCTTTCTTTTTCTATATTTTGGAAAAGATCGAGTAATATAAGTACCACTTCCTCTTTAAATGTTTGGTAGAATTCTGATGTGAAGCCATCTGGTCCCTGGCTTTTGTTTTTAGGGAGATTTTGTATGGTTGATGCTATTTTAGAACTTGATATAGGCCTCAACATTTACACTTCATTCTGGCTAAGTTTTGGAAGGTGGCATGTTTCCAAGTGTTGGTAAGTTTCCTTCAGATTGTCATATTTCTGAGAATAAAGTTTCTTGTATTCATTAAGGATTTTTTGAATTTCTGAGGTTTGTTATTTTGTCTTTACCATTTCTGATTGATGAAATTAGAGATTTTACTCTTTTTTTCCTAGTTAGGTTAGCCAAAGGTTTATCTATTTTATTGACCTTTTCAAAAAAACAACTTTTTGATTTATTGATCTGTTGTATAATTCTTTTGTTTTCAAATTCATTTAATTCTGCTCTAATTTTTGGTTATTTGTTTTCTTCTGCTGGGTTTGGGATTGGAATGTTCTTCCTTTTCCAGTTGCTTGTGATGACCCATTAAGTTGTTAACTTCCTCTCTTTCCGTTTTCTTGAGGAAGGCTTGCAGTTCTATAAATTTCCCTCTTAGGACTGCCTTTGCAGTATCCCCAACGTTCTGATTATTCATGTTTTCATTGTCATTTTGTTCCAAAAATTTGGTAATTTCCTTCTTAATCCCGTCTATGACCCATCTGTCATTCTCCATAAGGTTATTTAGCTTCCATGTTTTTGTATGAGTATGCAGATTCCTGTTGTTACCCAGTTCAACTTTTATTCCATGATGATCCAAAAAGATGCAAGGAATAATTTCTATTCTTTTAAATTTGCTGAGGTTAGACTGTGACCTAAGATGTGATTGATTTTGGAGTATGTTCCATGGGCTGATCAAAAGAATGTGTATTCAGTTTTGTTAGGATGAAATGTTCTGTTGATGTCTGTTAAATCCAAGTGCTGGATGGTTAAGTTTAAATCTGAAATTTCTTTGCTTAGCTTCTTATAGAGAATCTATCCAGCACTGCTAAAGGAGTGTTAAAATCTCTGACTACTATGGCGCTGGAGGAAATCAAGTTGCTTATGTCTGTTAGAGTTTCTCTTATATATTGAGGCACTTTCTGGTTGGGTTCATAAATATTAATAATTGAAATCTCATCATATTGAGTATTACCCTTAACAAATATGGAGTGACCATCCTTATCTTTCCTTACTTTTGTTGTTTTAAAGCCCATTGTATCTGTGAATAAAATTGCAACACCTGCTTTTTTCTGCTTTCCATTTGTGTGAAATATAGATGACCATCAATTCACCTGAGTCTATTTTTATCTTTTAAGGTAAGATGAGATTCTTGCATACAGAAGATATCTGGCCTGAGTTTTTGTATCCAGTCAGCCAACCTGTGCCTCTTTAGAGGACAATTTAAGCCATTCACATTAATTGAGATATTGATAAGCCTGGTAGAATTTTGGGTGTTGAGTTTTTCAAAATTCCAGTGGACATTTTTAATCCTTTCACCACTGTGGAAGTTGGAATTTGATCAAAAGTTTCTGAGTGAGTTTACTTTTGTGGTGGAGAATTGCACTGGTCATTGTGGAGAATAGGTTTGAGGATATCCTGGTTTAGTTATGGTAAATTTCTTCAACATGGGGATGTCATTAAAGTATTTAATTTCTCCATCATAAACGAAACTCAGTTTAACTGGATACAGGATCCTGGGTTGAAAGTTATTTTGTTTTAGGAGATTAAAAGTTGATGACCACTCTCTTCTAGCTTGAAAGATTTTAGCAGGGAGATCTGCAGTCATTCTAATATTCTTCCCCTTGTAGTTTATGGTTTTCTTACGTCTGGCTGCTTTCAGAATTTTCTCCTTCATATTAACTTTAGTGAAGTTAATTATGATGTGCCTAGGGGATGTCTTATTCGGGTTGAGTTGTGCTGGGGTTCTGAAACTGTCTGTTATCTGAAGTTCAGAATCTCTTGGCATGTCTGGAAAGTTCTTTTTCATAATCTCATGGAAAAGAGCCTCTGTGCCTTGCGAAGCTACTTTGTTGCTTTCAGGGATCCCCATAAGCTGAGTATTGGTTTTCTTTGAATTATCCCAGAGCTCTCTGAGAGTATGATCTGTTTTTGCTCTCCATTTCTCTTCCTCTTTAAGAGTTTGAGAGCATTCAAAAGCTTCATCTTCAATGTCAGAAATCCTTTCTTCTTGCTCCATTCTGTTACTGATGGATTCTACTGTATTTCTCAGATCTTTGAGTGCTGCAAATTCTTGTTTCAATGGTCAAAAATCTTTGGTGATTTTGTCTTTGAATTTGTTGAATTCTTGAGACAACTTTTGAAATGCTGCTTGAATTTCTAATCCCAATTTTACCTGTATTCTATTGATCTTATTTGCAATCCAAATTCTGAATTTGGTTTCTGACATCTCAGCCATCTGTTTATGAATGGAATCTTCAGTTGTGTCTACAAAATTATTCCTTGAGGTTGGGGGGGGTTGATCTACTCTGGTTATTCATGTTACCGGAGTTTTTCTGCTGATTCTACCCCATGATTATTTTACACCGTTTGGCAAGATGAAGAGATAAGGAGAAGTTGGGTTGGGGGCTCCAGGAGTAGTGATTGGCCAGTCCTTTGCCGAAAACCTGAGACCGGTGTCTGTACCTTTCCCCCCAGAGCTTTACCGAGGACCTGCACAGTGCTACAGCCTAAGAAACTGGGGGCCTTTTTAGTGTGGTGGGGCTAAGTGACTCTGTCTTATTTTCAGCTGGTCTCTGTCTTATCCTAGTGAATCAGTTACTCAGGGTTGAAGTCACAGCTATGGAGGAATGCCAGAAATTAAGTCACCTCACCCTCCACAGGCTACAATTAGAGAAGGAAAATCAAACCTTCCCACAACCACACACCCAGGATACCACTTTGGATAGTCCTTGGGTGATTGGCCTAGTTCAAGACGTCAAAATCAATTGTCCCAGTCAGCACCACTCTCAGGTGGGAGAGTTCAAAAGATCTCCGGCAACTAGATAGCAAAGGTCTGCTGGCAGCTCAAGTATGACTCTCTCTGGTCTCTGTGAGGTCAGAAGGACCCACCCAGCAAATAAATTCATCTGGGAAGGTTGATGCCTTCTCAATCTTGCACCTTGTCACACCCAGTTACTGGTAACCCCACAGGGCTGTGATCCAGTTCCCGCCAATGAGTAGACACTCTGGGAGTTTTTGCCTGCCTGAGTCACAGGCAGATCTATATCTCCTTAAACAGGCCACCACTCTCTGCCACTATCCAGCAGGGGGAGGTGAGGCCTGACAACCTCGGGTGCTTAATGGAGGCTGAGGTGGTTCACTCAGTTCCAGCCCTGCCCCTGATTAATGTTGCTGACAGAATAGAACAACTTTACAAGAATTTGTTTCTGTCCCAGCTATATTTCCCTGCAGATCAGACACTGTTTGAGTAACTCAGCCCTGTGTGTGCAGCTGCCTGGTCTCGGCTGCTGTTTGTGTTGGGGCGAATATGGTCAGAGCTCGGGACTCAGCTGTCAATTCCAGCCTCTGCTGGCTTTTGTCTCAGCTATGATCCCCTGAGGGACAGTTGCAGCTGAGGCTCAGTAAAGCAGTCCTCTGGGTCAGCTCCACCCTGGGAGTCTGCTGTTTCTTTGCCTGCGTATTCTAGTCCTCATGCTCCACCAAGGCCAGTACTGCCTCAGGCATACCCTTTACTCACGGGGCCTGCATTTCTGTTCCAGATCTGTTCTGCCAGTGGCTGCCACCAGAGAAGATGCCTGGCCTCCTCTGGTTGCCCAGAGAGTGTCCTTTCAAAATATCCCCAGGGCTGTGAGTCCTATTGTTCCTGCCACTGTGGCTGCTGCTCTGTGCCTCAGGGCACCATCATTCCTGTATGGGTCCCTCTTGCTTGACCATCCTCTCCTTTCTCCCGTGCCAGAGAAGCAGCACAGATCAACAACAGCCCATGCCCCATCCACACCCCTCTAGAAAATGCCCAAGAATCTCAACTCCATGGGGGACAGGCTTCCAGACCTTGGGGTGAGAGTGGAGTGGTGTGCTGGGAGTTCAAAGTTGCAGGTAGAGAATACATAGTTTTATATAGTTTTATGCCTGGTGGGAGAGTGCCATGGTACCCTAGTAGAGGAAGAAAGTCTGGTTTTTAGAAGGTCTCTCCCGTGGGATAAAATGGGAGTATATTTGAACTCTGCTTACTTGTTTGTATGGAGTGTACTGCAAGCCGTTCTCATGGAGGAGGGGACACCCATGCGCTTGACGATGGATTTTGTACCTTTTATTTATATCCTTGGTGTCGCAGCGCGCCTCAGCAGGGTTGATGTGTGTTCTTCAACCTTCTCTCTTGGCTCAGATCCAAACCATTGGCTTTCTTGCTAAACTTCTGTCCTTTAACTTTCCTTCTGGATGGGAGCCTCTGTGGAAGGCTGGCTGCAGTCGGCCATTGTCCACAGACACTGCTTATACAAAAGCCCCAGCCAAGATGACCAGCAATAACTCAGCTATAGGAGTCAGCCATCTTGAATGTTTCATGTCCAGTAAATCCTCCAAATGACTGTACTCCAGCTAGTGTCCATGTGGAGCAGAAGAATCACTCAGCTGAGCCCAATTAACTTGCAGATTCATGAGAGACAATAAATGGTTGTTTTTATTTTAGCATGGTAAATTTCTGAGTAGTTTGTTATACAGTAATATAGAAAACCAAACAAGGATCTGAGATTTTAATGCCCACATAATAACAATACAACTCTCCCTTGGTATCACTGGGAGATTGGTTCCAGCACCTACTTCAGATCCCAAAATTCACGGATACTCAAGTCCCTTATATAAAATGGCATAGTATTTGCATATACCTACACACATCCTCCCTTATACTTTAAATCATCTCTAGATTATTTATAATATCTAATACAATGCAAATGCTATGCAAATAGTTGTTATACTGTATTGTTTAGGAAATAATGACAAGAAAACAAAATCTGTAAGTGTTCAGTAGTAGACACAACTATCCATTTTTTTTCCTGAATATTTTCAGTTCACAGTTGGCTGAATCCATACATGCAGAGCCACCACAGCTATGGTGGGCTGACTGTATATGGCTTCAGGCCCACACAGTACAGAGGAGAAATGTTGGTACTAAGGCCTCTACATAAGTGTGGGACATGAGAATACTGTTCCCTTGGTAAAATAGAAGCAAGAATTACTCTGCTCACCATCCCAGCTATGTACAAGGAAGCTAGCCACTCTTGTCTTTATTAGAGGACTATATGAAAAAACATCCTTGCATAAAAATTGAAGCCTAAGGCCAACATTATACATGGGTGTGGAGTCTAAATTTAAACGTTGTGCAGGATTTTTCTAAAGTGTGAAATTAGCACAAACACTGATCAAGGAGGAATGAAACCCCTTGAGTACTTCATAGAAACAATTTAAAACTGTTCTGTTAAAATATTTCCACAATTTAAAGTGGCTGTGATACTTATTGATGTGGGGAATTTTTGCTGAAGATAAGCTCACAGTAAATATTTGCAAACCACTTGAAGAAATGATTCACCTTGAGGAAGAAAGCAGTCAAGAAACACAGAACACAGACGGATTAGCAACCCTTGAACATGAAATAAGAAATCCAGTTGAACAATCTATTTTTTAAAAGTGTTTAAAAATAATTTTGAAGAAATATTAGGAATAAAAACTAAACTTCAAATATAAACAATATACATATTTTAAAAGACACATGCCTTTGAAAAAGAACCAAATAGAACATTAAGAAATGAAAAATATTATCATTGAATTTAAAAAAAAATTAGGGAATATTTTTAAACAACAGAGTTAGCCTGATTGAAGGAAGAATTAGTGAACTAGAAGACAGATTTGAAAAAAAATTGGTTCTAATTATTATAGAGTGATAATTAGTATAAAAAATTGAAAGAGAGATTAAGACACATGAAAGGTAACAGGCAAATTTCTGACATATGCCTAATAGAGTTTGAGAAAGAAAGGAGAGAGGTAATGGTAGAGAAGGAATAACTGAAAGCATAATATACTAAGTATTTTATTAAAGATCTGCCAATCATATTTACATTTGTTATCTAATTAGTTATCATCATAGAGAGGTGAGATTCACTGTTATCCACATTTTCAGTTGAGAAAAATGAGACTTTGAAAAGCTACATAACCTGGCATTATCTTCCTCTTCTCTCCATCGTAGTGTCTGTTCAATTTCCTGTCTCCCCATTCCACTGGCACTGCTGTTTGGCCAAGGTCACCAACTTCTGTGTGTTTAAGCCAGTGAGTTTTAATTGCTCTCCTTTTATAGCACTCACGGCAGCAAAATGAGCTTGCCTGTCTTTGCAGCCTCCATCTCCTTTTCCTGCTTCCTCCAATGTATTTTCCTCTAAACCAGTGGTTCTCAACTTAAGTATGCACAAGAGTCACTACATCACATGCTAAAAATACAGATTTTTGAATTTTTTGTAGTTTAAACTATTTAAATACAAGTAGACATCTTTCTTTCAGTTTTATCCCTGGATTGTTCCTTTCCTGTTCCGTTTATCTCCATTGTTCATACACACCTTTTAAGCAAGTAGTTTAATTTACAAGCAAGCAGGTTAATTCTTCAACCTTTCTTTCTTAAGTTGGTCCTATTCCTCCTTTGCTATGCATAGGTTAACACATGTTTTCTTAGAAGAACCCCCTTTTTTTGTTTCCTTTTTTGCATTAAGTCTCAAATATTTATTTTTCCAACATATGTCTCCCTTCTAGTGAGAGATAAGAAGTCAATAGGTTCTGAAACATCTATCACGCAAGCAAATGCCTCTGATCTTCACCTCCCAGAGTAGGGTAATACTGTCCAGGGGCTAGCCTCCCAATGTTCCAACATCTTTCTAAGCCAAGGCTAGAGTCAATTTACAGTAGTCTCTTCTGGTACATCTCAGCAATTATGCATTGTCTCTTGGAGTTTGAGCTCCATAAATTCTCTGGTTTGTATTTGAACTTGCTTTTCCTTCTATAATAACTATGTCTCTCCCCAATTGGCCAAACATTGCCAAAGGGTAATTAGAGAACTTGTTTATGATAATCTGCAAAGTCAAATGCTAGTAAAAGTGGGGTGGACAGTAATAATGGCTGTGTAGGGTCCTTGAAACTTCTCCATCCAAATCTAAAGAGTAGCACATGAAGATGAGGAGAGGAAGAGAGAGAAGGAGAGGGGAAGGGAGAGTGTGCCAGCACATGAGAGCAGAGAAGCTGAAAAAGAAGCTGAAGGAAGAGGAAGAGGAGGTGAAGGAAAGAGTGAAGGAGAGATTGAGAATGCTGGGCCCTAAGAGGGCATCCTGAGACTTCTGATTCCTCAAGATCTACTCATGCAGTCGTAGGAAACCAGAAAGAGACATAGAGCTAATGATTTTTAAGGTACGATAAACTAAAAAACTAATAAAACTTGACTCAGTAAATGTCCTGTTTTGATCAGGGAAAGGTAGAGGTGGGCTGTGAGTAGACAATAGATCCCCAATGAGTCTCCAATCTCCTTTTACTTAAGTCCATCCTGCATCACAAGCTGCTCAAATACTATTCTCAACAAACAGCTGTGGCCATTTTACTCCTTTGCTAAAAAGACTACATGGACATTGTACCACCAACTGTATAAAGTAAAGCTCTTTAATCTAGAATTCAAAGCTTGCTATAGTCCTACCCTAGAGTGGTAGGATTCCTGCCTTAACTCCAGTCAGGTTGATGCCTCACTATCATCACTTCTTTTTCCTTCTATGATTTGGTTGATGCAGCTTCCTTCCCTTGAACACACTCCTTATTGTTTGTTAAATGACATCTGTATTTCAAAGCCTAATTCAAATGCGACCTCTTCCATGAAACATGACCAGACATCTCACCAGAAGAGCTAGGTCATTATTTGGAACTTCTATAGAATTCCACAATAATAATAATATGTGATCAACAAAGATAAAGCACTTACTATGTACTCTATCCTAAGTGTTTTACATATTTTAGGTCAATCTTTATTACAAACCTAGGAGAAATATTATCCTCAGTATATAAATGAGAAAATAAAGGCAGAGAGTTTAGCTTAAATAACTTGTACAAGGTCACACAACCTTTCTGTTGCATTTAGTGCATTGCATATGATGTGGTTGCATATATTTGCTTTATATACAAGTCTCATCTATCCACCTAGGCACTAATTTCCTCTAGTATCAAGTCTTTCATTATAATGCACCTTACAAAACAAACATTGGTAAAAGGAAAGAAGAAAAGAGAAGAGGAAGAGAGAGGAGAGCAAAAAGAAGCGAAAGATCCCATATCTTGGCTGGAAAACTATGATTATAAGCTAAAACAGCAAAGTCACATTTCAGTGGAGAGTACCTTCACATCAATGGATACTAGTCCAAAATTATTTCACCTTTCCATCTTCTTTATAAGTAGACAATAAAGAACCATAGCTTGAATGTTCTAACAGAGAAGGATAATTCACTAATTTGGGTGGTGTTACTAAAGGGTTAGTGTTTGCCACTTTGAATTTAATCTCTTCACTGGGGATAATTATAATGTAAAAGTCTTGAGAGATTATTGTTTTTCTTTATTTGTTACTGTTCTAGGTGACTTTTAAGATTCTTTAGACCAGTGGTTCTCAACCTTCCTCATGCCACAACCCTTTAATATAGTTCTTCATGCTATGGTGACTCCCAACCATAAAATTATTTTCGTTGCTACTTCATAACTGTAATTTTTGCTAGTTATGAATTGTAATGTAAATATCTGATATTAGGCAACCTCTGTGAAAGGGTCGTTTGACCCCCAAAGGGGTCACGACCCACAGGTTGAGAACTGCTACCTTAGACAGTTAAGATTTTGTGATTCAAGAAAACCTCATGTCTGACCTTGGCTGTTTGCCTCATTAGGTAACTGAACAGTTATGGTGGTCTACCATTCTTCAAAGGATGAAGACCATGCTGTTCATGTCCATCTGTTACAAGTGGTAGCAGCAGGGATCACTGGAACTCTTTCTGTCTCTTTTTGTCATCGGTCACTCCCTCCAGACCTGGTACATTGGTGGGGTTGGCAAACTCTTTCTTCAAAGGGCCGGGTAGTAAATATTTTCATTGTTATGGGCTATATGGGTAAGTTTCCACTACTTACCTCTGCTATTGTAGAGCTAAAGAAGCCATAGATAATACCTTTACAAATAAGTGTAGCTATGCAAATAAAACTTGTATTTATAAACCCAGGCATTGGGATGGATTTGGCTTGTGGCCTATAGTTTATTAACCCCTGTTCTATACCATGTAATGCCCTCAACTTTGCCCACTACCACAAAGGAGACAGTTTAATGTCAAAATCAAAGACTTGAGTGGAAAAATTTGCAAGGGAGGGGAGCACATGAGTGTCATTAATGAATATTGCGATCTCTTTTGTAGCATCCCCTCTTTTCTTAATGCTAACTAACTCTTCTGTGTTCAAGCAAACAAATTGATTCACCTCCTTTCCAGAGTAAATATTTTTTACCAGCCTTCTTAAATCAAGATTTTACATTTTAAGAAAAGTGACATTTCCTATGTATGATTAGAAGCGTAACATTATAAATGTGACTAGCATTTAGGTTATAAGGAATATCTTACTTCTGCATCATTTTGAATTTATTGAAACTGTCAGCGAAGACTTCAGGAATGGCAAGCAAGAGAAATGGTAGACTGGGTCCAAATTTATTTCTTTCCATTTTACAAGATAAGGATAAAAGTATGAGAAAGTGAGTTACAAGGAATAACTGAAGCATAAAGATGAGAGCCTTCCAGTACTCAGAAGAAATAGGTTAATCCTTGGTACTGACCTCAGCCCTCACAACACATCTCCCAGGGGATCGGGGGTCTGCTGAAAAGTTATTACATTTTGTAATAACCACGAGCCTGGCTATAAGCAGAACTTGATTTTCTGTTGTACTGGACAGGACAATGGTGATGGAGGGAAGATGATGGAGGGAAGGCCTAGTCTCTCCCACTTTTATGGTTGCCAGATTGTGTTCTGACCTTTAGCTTGCACATGATAATAGCTGAAACTTAGGTATTTATATCTTTTATTTTTCTCAATGTGACCCATTTTCCTGTTATTCCTAAGAGAGTAAGTTCCAGGATACTTATTTCAAAACAGGAAGGGCCCTCTCTGATTTTTGTTTTAAGAACTGCCTACTCTGTTGAATTTCCCTCTTCTCTGCCTCCTTCTTCCCCTCTGTTCCTTTTTCCACGCTCTTCTCTTTCTATATCTATTCCTTCCCCCTTCCCTCAGATAGCTTGAGCTTTTTCCAAATGTAAGTTCACCCTTTAGCTACTTGACTGTTTTCTACTTCCCCTTTGTATTTCAATTTCAATATTTTACAAAGGTCTCTTCTCATTGAGTGATCTAGCTTCTAACTTTGGAAAGAATTAGAAAGCTAAAAAATTATTTAAAACCTTAAAAAAATGGTAAGCTGGCTATTTGGAACTGGGGGACCACTTGTTACAGAATGACAATATTGTAATTGATGATTATGTGACAAACCAATCCCAGAAGTATCTTGAACCCATGTAGCTTTTCCTATTTTCTTAAGTGCTCTGACGTAGAATTCTTTCCTCCTACTTCTTTCTACTGTAATTGAAATATTCATGCCCTCAATGCATTGAATCTCAACTAAACTTTAGAGATGTAGATAGAGGGTATAAACAGCATATATGTCAGAGTCTGTCATGTTTGGGGGACTTTCATGAACATTATCACACAAATATTCACAACCACCCTCAAGAATGGCATTTGTGTACCAGTTTTACAAATGGGAAGGTGAAGGTTCAGAGAACCCACCTTAACTTGGGTTAATCATACCATAGACTGGGCGATTTATAAAGAACAGAAACTAATTTTCTCATAGTTCTAGAGGATGGGAAGTCCAAGAACAAGATGCTAGAATCTGGTCTGATGAAAGCCTTCTTGCTGCATCCTGACATGGCAGAAAGACAAGCTCAACTAGCTGAATGCTATATGAAGCCTCTTTTATTATTGCCTTAATCCCACTCATGGAAGAGGAGCACTCATGGCCTAATTATCTCTTAAAGGCCCCACCTCTACACTCAGTTACTGATGCAGGGGCTTCCTTTGATTCAGAGATACATGCCCATGACCATGCTGAATTAATGGGGATCTGAGTAGAGACTAGATGTTGTTTCATATGACCATTACTGTGCAGAGCCACTGGCAACTCCTTCCTACCTGTATCCCTCTTTGGGATCCCTTTGGGCTCATGTGGTCCATTTATAGCTTTTGATTCTGAGCACCAGACCTGCTTGTGATTAGCTCTATCACTTTTACAAGGTCATAGGATGAATATGAGATGAAGATGAAATTGAACCTAGGTCTTATGCTTTTAAGTTGTTTGCTCTTTCCCCTACACTGAACCGTTGATCAAACATTGGGAAAACACATATGTGCGATGACCTGAATGTGGGAGTTTATAAGGAGGACGCTTGTAGGCTACAAACATTGGACTAGAATAAGGAAGAGAAGAGAGTGCTTGGAGTGTAAAAATAATACCAGTAAACATTTGTTTAGTGATTTTTTTTTGTACACTCAACATTATAATTAGCTATTATATGCATTTTCTCATTTAATCCTTTCAACAACATTTTGGGGCACATTCTGTTATTAATATTGTGATTTTACAGATGAGGAAACTGAGACTCAGAAAGATTAAAAAGTCTTATTTAATGTTCAGAGCTAGTAAGTGATACAATTGGGATTCAAACCTGGGTATCTTTGTCTTAATGAATACATATGCTGTTTTTAATCCTGAATTACTTCTGGTGTTTCCTCTCCCACCAGAATCTGAATTACAGAACATATCTGAGAACCTAGCCCACCTAGGGCTGGGTCTTTGCTTCGAGTTCTTTTAAAGGCTAATGAAATGTCAACTATAACATCACATCAGTATCTAATTATAATTTTCACCTTACACAATAAAATATGAAGCCAAAAATCTCCTACCTTGCAGGTTAAATACCTGGTGAATATTGAGGAGAATAATCTCCAAGGAAAGGTTTTAGGTAAAAGATTTATTAAGCTGAACCTTTCATGGTCCAGTGGAAGCTTTGGCTGTTGCTTGGCAACTGGTTTTAGAGATGGTACAGCATGATCCAATTGATTACCAAATATATATATATATATCTATAAAATGCCAAAATCAACTTGTTTGTCACATGAGCTAATTTTTGTCTCTAATAACTGAATCATTTGTCCTCCAGTAACTTTTTTATCTAGTTACCAATATTACTCATTCCCTAGGTAATAGGTATACTATGGCTTATAGCAAAATGCTAGCCTAACATCTGTGATGCTCTAAAAGAGCTTTTTTCAAATCCCAGGATAAGTGTGGTTTCTCTTTGGGGAATATAAATCTTAAATCGCTTACCTGAGAAGTACAGGAAGAAGTGCACAAAGGATGGTAGGACATCCAGATTCTTAGTGACCTTCTATCCATGTCCACTTTCAATCAGATATAGTTTTACTTGGGTTTTCTAATAGCTGCTAAATATGAAAACAGCAAGAATAGATCTTGTCTCTTTATCACCAAGTACCTATAGTACACAATCTATGAGTATACCTAGGGAAAGTCCAGGCAATCCACTAAAGCTGGCAGCATGAAAATGTTTTAATTACAAAGAACTCTAGTGGCAATGCATCTGAAGCATGGCAGGTCAGGTCTGAGAGTCACACACTTCGTGTGTGTGTATGTGTGTGTGTGTGTGTATATTTTTTTATTTTACAGTGGATGATGCCGTGGCATCCTGTGGGTCACCATTGGGGCACATGGCCCGAAAGTCATACCCTTCTAACGATATCTTTGGTTTTCACATCTTCTACTACCCCTAATTTAAGACCTTTTAAGGGGTAGAGCCAAAATTTAACCCAGGGTCATGAACTCAAGATAAAACTGTTTCCACACCTCCTCTTCTTCAACTGTCAGAAATACTACTGTCATTTTGATGACCAATGATATACCCTGGGATCACCTTTGGTGTTATGTGGGAAATCGTTCTATAATATCTAAGTGCTGGTCTAATACGATAATCCAAAGAGTGTTTCTTTAAAGCTTATGATTGGACTCAACCTATTAGGACAGCTTCCACTTTATAAATGCTAAAGGAAGACAAGCACCCAATGACCGTTTATATTCACTACCATTGCAATGCGGTGTGTGCACTCATTGTCATAGGTGTGTGTATGTGTACATAGTTGTATAATTATGAAATTAAGAAATATAATTATATTTTTGATTATGAATTCAAAAATGTTATCTTGATTATAAAATTAACTATTTCTATCAGTTACTTGTCAATCAAGTGATAGACAATATATTAGATGAGTTTTTGAGTCAGTTAATTCATCCATTTAGATAATCTCACACAAAAATTTAAAAATATATGCATATGACTGATTATTACAGCATAATTTTACCACAAAAAGACCAGGAACAACTCAAATGTACCTCAGTTGAATATCAAATGAATAAACCATGGTAAGGCCACACAGTGGCAGTTCTATATCTACAATTATGTACAATGCAGTTGTATAAAGGCATGAGGGCAGGTTGCATAGACTGGAGTAAAATAATTTCCAGGCCATATTGTTAAATGAAACAAGCAAAGTGTGGAAGAGGATTATAGTATCCTAACTTTCATGTAATGAAGATAAAGATATGAATATGTATATTGATATTTGCTTATATTTTCAAAACATATAAGACTAAACATTTTAATTATTTTTTAAAGTTTTGTTTTGGTTTTAAGTGATGCATAATAACATTTATGGAGTATGATGTGATTTTCAATTCATGTGTACATTGTGTAATGATCAAATCAGGATAATTTGTATATTAAGATGGCTGACTATATAGCAATGGCGGAAACAGGATGGAGAAGATAAAGGTAAACAAAGAATTCTGAGAATGTACCTTGTTATACAGTCTGTTTTAGAACTATGTTAATATGTCACATAATTAAAAAACTTAAAAATAAATTAATTAAAAAATTAAAGAAAATAAATCTAATCATATACTAAACTGATGTCTTAACTATATGGAAAAAATAGCCTCAAGTGACTTTAAAATACAATATATTGATTGTATATCTCTAGTGGAATATTTTCTAAGGGAAAAAAATCCACAAAGGAATCTTAAATTGTATTTATTAAGGTTATTATTAGTAGTATTGGTGTTTTGCAATTATAATAGGTGCATTTTAGATAAAACAAATGAGTCACCATCATTAGAAGCTAATATTTTCAGTGTGAAAGAAAAGAAATAGAAGTATAAGATCAAATAAATAAAAACCTTGTTTTTTGTTTTTTTGTTTTTGCAGTTTTTGGCCGGGGCTGGTTTTGAACCTGCCACCTCCGGCATATGAGGCCAGCACCCTACTCCTTTGAGCCACAGACCTTGTATTTTTAAATGTGAATAGGAAGATATAGTATTAATTTATTGCTTTTTTCTCATGTTTCTTTCAAATTTGCCATTGAAAGGCCTTGCATTAATGACAACTGAGAAGCAACAAGCCCCATTAGAGCCTAGAAAATATTTCAAAAATGCAATACTTTGATAAAAGAACCAAGGTTCCTTGGAGAATTGATGGATTCTGTGTCTGGGGTAGGAATTGGGTAAGATGAATTTCTAACTCTTTATATACCAGATTATTCCAATTGTGTCAAAATGACACTGCACAAAGATGGGGCAATTTGATCATGAAAAAGAAATATGATGGCAATTAATTGATATGCATGAGCTCATAATAACAGTTAAAAACTATTGTCTCTAGAGGTCCACCAACAAATTAAGTTGAAAATTGATGAAGTTGCAGAATTAAGTTTTACATCTTCCTTTCCTGTATATGAGTAAAAATAAAAGTTCATGAAGGGAAATTTCTCTTCCTGGAAAAATTCTTGCTAACTAATACAGAATAGAAATAGAAAAATTACTATTTTTTTAACTATTAAAAATAATCAATGTAGCCAACAACTATTAATAAATATCAAGCTATTAGGTGAAAGGTTGATAGCTTCATAATGAAAGGATTGGACTGAATCCAGTAATCATGCTCATGTCATTAAAAATGGAACTGACATTGGATGCTAAGCCTCAAAGTCTATCAATCTATGGAAAATAAAAAGTTTATGGTAAGAGAGGACCAAGTTAAATGATATATGAGGAAGTAATCACCCAAATCCATTGTAAACCATGCTGTATTTTTCAGAACAAATAACCAGGTCCATCCAACAAATCCCTAACATAAGAATTTGAAAAATAGGAGGGGGACACCTCCGTTTAAAGTCTGCGTTGCCCAGCTGGGAACCTTGCCCAGGTCGCAGTTGCCTGGACAACCACCAGCCCAACCACTCAGTGCCTCCGACTGCATGGGAGCCATGATCATACTGGCTCAGTCATAGAGGAAGTCCTTTAACTCTATGCTATGGAGGCTGCTGCAGAAACTTTGAAGAGGAAAGGATGGGAGGTTGCCCAGTCAGACCTCTATGCCATGAACTTCAATCCCATCCTTTCCAGAAAGGACACCACAGGTAAACTGAAGAACTCAGAGAACTTACAATATTTTGCTGAGTCTGTTCTAGCTTGTAAAGAAGGCCGTCTGAGCCCAGATATTGTAGCTGAACAAAAGAAGCTGGAAGCTGCAGATCTTGTGATATTTCAGTTCCTACTGCAGTAGTTTGGAGTACCTGCCATTCTGAAAGGCTGGTTTGAGCGAGTGCTGATAGGGAAGTTTGCATACACATATGCTGCCATGCGTGACAAGGGACCTTTCTAGAATAAGAAGGCCATGCTTTCTATCACCACTGGTGGCAGCAGTTCCATGTATTCTCTTCAGAGTGTCCATGGGGAAATGAATAAATATCATTCTCTGGTCAATTTAGAGTGGCACCTTGCATTTCTGTGGCTTCCAAGTCTTAGAACCTCAACTGACATACAGCATTGGGCATACTCCAGAGGATGCCCGAATTCAGATCCTGGAAGGATGGAAGAAACGTTTGGAGAATATATGGGACGAAACACCACTATATTTTGCTCCAAGTAGCCTCTTTGACCTAAACTTCCAGGCATGGTTCTTAATGAAAAAAGAGGTATAAGATGAACAGGAAAATAAGAAGTTTGGCCTTTCCTTGGGCCATCACTTGGGCAAGTCTATCCCAACCAACAACCAGATCAAAGCTACAAAATAAAATTCATAAGACTTGATTTCCTTCTTAAAAAAAAAATAGAAGGAGGAAGCTCAGTAATTCGGTTATGGAAACTTCTGAGCCATAATCAAATGCAATGAGTAGACCTTGTAAATCTTGTTTAAAACAGATTACTATATTTTGCCATGTATAATGTGTGCCTGTGTATAATCCACACCCATGTTTTTGACCCAAACTTTCAAGAAAAAAAAGTTTCACTTTAATTTTTTAATTTATTTTTTTTTATTTTTAGGTACTTGTTTTTTTGTATTATAAAGAAATTTTGGCATTTATTCTTAAATATATTATGGCATAAGAAATTTTATGTAACAAATAATTACAAAACACAGGAACAGATACACCGTACAAGATGTTTTCCAATAATTTTGTAAAAATATCAGCTAGATTGCTAGCTCCCACCTGAATATACAAAGAGAAACATGTCACTCTTCACTGGCCAAAAATGCTTTTGTTGCAAGTTCATTGTAAGTTCAAGAAAACTGATTAATGTATTCCATGGTATTATTTTGCATATAGATGTCATTATTGCTTTCTAGAGTTACACTTTATCACCTAAGCAAAATAAAAGAATTAAAAACACTTATATAGATATGGAATTAGTAAAGTGTGCATTATATATGGCAAAATGCAGTAATTAAAAAGTTGACCAGAAAGGATAGGGGCTCTCCCAGAGTAGACGTTTTCCTGTGGCAACCCCAGCATATTGGTCTCCACCATAGGATGTTTCTTCCCACCTGCAAATAGAGGAAGGGGGAAGACTTGAAGTCAGAGGTCAGATTTTGCTGGGATTTTTGCTGGGTTCATAGGAACGTGGGAGAGTATTAACTTGTGGTGCTTGGTTTAAACACTGGAAGTGTGTCTGACAAATGGTGAACAAATTGCATACTTAAATTAAATCTTATTTTAAATGTAGTCAATTCTTTAGAGAGAAAGGCTCTGATTTGAACCCATGCTTATGTAAATCTTAAGTTTGCTTTAGTGTCCTACATTAATCTACTCACATTTTTCTCTTTTATAGGCACTAACAGAGTAGAGAGTGAGGTGTGCAGAAGGGAATTATTGACTAACGTTAGCATGAAATGAATTCATCCTTGCCTATCAGTTATGGTCACTCATGAGCAAAATACTGTCATCAGCTTCCTTAGTCATAAGTCCTCCTCTCCAAAATATCTTACAGTTCACAAGAATAGGCTATTTTATTTTGCATTCTATAACTTTGTAACAATTCTGCAGCCTATTTCAGAATTTAATGATATGATAATTCCCCTTTTCAATAGACTGCATGACATGGTGAAATCACTTTAGTGGCCAAAGACCTACCCTTTCTTAAAACCAATTTGCAAGTATAATTAAACTATGGAAGAAAGTGTGTATTTGCTATCATTTAACATCGCTTTCTGCAAAGGATATCATTAATTGCCTATATCCTTTTCTCTGTCGGATTCTATTTATTATAGAGATGTCCTCAGAGTGAACCTTGGGGAGGGACTGCTTTCCTGAAACATTAGGAAGATTTAAGTTTTTCAGTGGTCAATACTTCATGAACTGTTTTATGATTTCATCATTTAGGATGTCTCCTTGACCTCAGGAGATACCTCGAGTGTCAGGATGAGCAACCAGGCAGTTTATTCAATTGCATCAGCCTTTGAGTTGATGTTGTTGAGGATGATACCCACTGATAAATGATCATCATTATGAAGATGGAGGTGGGCTTGTTTACCTGGCATGTCTGCCAGTCTACCTTCTGGTCAGAAGGCAGACTACCGACCCTGGGTCTGCTGCCAGTTGTAATTCACTCTACGTAATGTTAAAAATAGTTATTTTTATTGCATACTTACAAAATAGTCTCACAAAACATGGACCAGCATGGTAGAACATTTTAAATCAGGCATAACTCTACCTTCTTGTTGACATTTTATTAATAATTGTTTCTACTTTTCACCTTGAACAGACACATTTATTTTAACTATAAATAAGATATGCTTCAATAAATAGGTCAAAAAATAAAAATACAAACAGGATCAAAAAATCATATAATTTGCTTCAAATATGTTTATATAATTACAATTTCTTTTTTTAATTTTTATTAAATCATAATTGTGTACAGTAGTGCAATTATGGGGCACAATGTGCTGACTTCATATACAATATGAAATATTTTCATTGAACTATTTAATATAGCTTTCATGACCTTTTAATCACTATATAAAGACATTTATATTCTGAACTTAGTAATTTTCACTTGTACCCTTCTAAGA
>CAUYON010003800.1:0-19607 GCA_963573935.1 Arctocebus calabarensis
CTTGAAAAAATATTGCTTCGTTTTATTTGGAACCAGAAAAAAACCTCGAATAGCCAAGACACTACTTACAAATAAAAAACAAAGCAGGAGGGATCACGCTACCAGACCTGAGACTGTACTATAAATTGATAGTGATCAAAACAGCATGGTACTGGCACCAAAACAGAGAGGTGGATGTCTGGAACAGAACAGAGAACCAAGAGATAAACCCAAATACTTACCACTATTTGATCTTTGACAAGCCAATTAAAAACATTCAGTGGGGAAAAGACTCTCTATTTAACAAATGGTGCTGGGAAACCTGGCTGGCGACCTGTAGAAGACTGAAATTGAACCCACACCTTTCACCACTAAAGAAGATAGACTCACACTGGATTAAAAATTTAAACATAAGACATGAAACTATAAAAATTCTAGAAGAAAGTGCAGGGAACACTCTTGAAAGTATCGGCCTGGGCGAATACTTCATGAGGAGGACCCCGAAAGCAATGGAAGCAGTATCAAAAAACACTACTGGGATCTGATGAAACTAAAAAGCTTCTGCACCGCCAAGAACATAGTAAATATCACTAGCAGACAGTCCTCAGAATGGGAAAAAATATTTGCAAGTTATGCCTCTGACAAAGGCTTAATACCAGAATACATAGAGAACTCCAACATATTTGCAAGAAAGGAACAAGAGATCCCATCTCAGGATGGGCAAAAGATCTGAAAAGAAACTTCTCTAAAGAAGACAAGCGCATGGCCTTCAAACACATGAAGAAATGTTCATTATCCTTAATCATCAGAGAAATGCAAATCAAAACTACCTTGAGATATCATCTAACTCCAGTAAGATTAGCCCACATGATGAAATCCCAAAAGCAGAGATGTTGGTGTGGATGTGGAGAAAAGGCATTCTACATTCTGGTGGGAATGTAAACTAATATATCCATTTTGGAAAGACGTGTGGAGAATACTCAAAGATCTAAAAATAGACTTGCCATTTGACCCTATAATTCCTTTACTGGGTATATACCCAGATGACCAAAAATCACAGAACAACAAAGATATCTGTACCAGATTGTTTATTGCAGCCCAATTCATAATGGCTAAGTCATGGAAGAAGCCCAAGAGCCCATCGATACACGAATGGATTAATAAACTGTGGTACATGTATACCATGGAATATTATGCAGCCTTAAAGAAAGAGGGTGACTTTTCCTCTTTCATATTTACATGGTGGAGCTGGAACATGTTCTCCTTAGCAAAGTATCTCTAGAATGGAAGAAAAAGTATCCAATGTATACACCCCTAATATGAGACAAATTGTTTGTCGTTCAAGTGAAGGCTACAACCCATTTATTGCACAGGAAGACGGGGAAAGGGGATAGGGAGGGAAGGAGAGGGAGAGGGTGGGGGGATTTGGGACAAAGGGTGAGATCACATGTGTGGTACATATTTAAAGGGTCAGGAGAAAACTTCTAAATACGGATCAAAAATGTTTTCATATAGTAAATGAGAAAATATCATGAACGGTATGTCAATCAGGTTGACAAAATATCTCAGATTGCATGTGAAGCCCCCACACTGTACCCCATGATTGAACTAATGTACACAGCTATGATTCAAAAAAATAAAAAAAAAAAAGTCCCCCTCAATTTGTAACTCTGTAAGCACATTCCAGTCCCTTTCTGAGAGCCTTTGAAGCAGTGGTTCTCAACCTTCCTAATTGCCTTGTTGTTACAAATGGAAAAAAGGGGTCACCACCCACGGTTTGAGAACCGCTGCTTTGAAGGAAGAGGTCTGAAAAAAGAGGGTCACCTTCTCAGTAAACCTACATCTGGCCCCGTTCTTTGGATGACCTGCTAATTGAATTCCTTGCCCATCTACCACACTTATCCAATGACAACCATCTAAGTTATTTTTTTTTTTGCAACTGCCTGAAGACCAGTCATTAGCAAATTTTGCTGTCTTCTTTGCTTAATGGCAGCTAATGATATAATCACATTCTTAGTCTGATCCTTGAGTAAATGACAGGGGCCAATTTAAGTAACTGCAATTAGACTCTAAAAGCGCTGCAATCTGCAGCTTATTGCTTGGATGGAGAACCTACAAAACCCCACAACAGCATTGAGACCAGGGCTCACTGAGACCCTGACCATCTGCCAATGTCCCTATGAGATGGGAACCATCTCATTCTAGCTTTAAAAAAAATCCTTATATTTTAATTGGTATGGTTATTTTTGCTTTTAGTAAATTTCCAAGTCTTCACTCCTCTTCAGATCCAAACAGGGTTCTGATGGCCTTCTTCTAGAAGTAATGGAGTGAACAATTCAGGCTCCTCTCCCAGCTTCCTGACTTGCTCCTCCCCATGGGGGTAAAATGACTCATTTTAGTGAATCCATTGCCCAAGATTATCCAGGACCAGAATCACTATTCACAGTGATTTTGTCTCTGTCTCTTCTTTGGGCTAATGAACATGAGGCACTCTAGGCCCCTCTCTGTACTGTTCCCTATCTAAGTGAAAGCCTCCTCTGTAGGGAGGTCCACTACCTTCCAGTTTCACTGCCTGAGTGTCCAAGTTGGGTAAACATGAAATAACTTGAGAGACAGAAGACCTTTTCTAGTTTGTAATTCAGTTTCGCCACCTACAATACTATGATGATTCTCAGTGAAGGAATTCTGCTTGTTACCCCATTTGATATGATCACCTTGAGGAGTGGGTGGGATGGAAACAGTCTCTTGCAATCTTCAACATGAATAAAGAGGAAAAGTGAATGCTTATAGTCTGAAAGGGAGGCAACGGATTAAATATATTCTAGCTTTAATAGCATTAAAGCTATATAGCTAGAATAGAATTAAAGTTATATAGCTATAAAGCTATAAAAAGAGGATCTTATCTCTAAAAGCCAGACAGCAAACAGGAGACAGATTCTATCGTAGATAACATTTTCCAAGGGTCAAGAGTGGATATGCTATTTTAAGGGTTTACAGTGCATGAGGAAAGACATATAAACAAATAATAGGACTTTAATAGATGCCATAATAAAGAATACATCAGATATATTTACAAAGAACATGGGCAACTCTGCTTTGGCTTTTATCTGGAAAGGTGATTGCTCATACTCAAGACTGAGGGTTGAAGAATGAACAGGAGTCAAATGGATAAGTAGAGGCAGAGCTTTCGGGACAGAAGGAATAACCTATTGAAAGGCATTGAGGATATAACATGCCGTAACAGAAACATACAAAAGAGCGTCATGGCTGGTGTATCTGTGAAGTGGGAAGAAATTGGAAGAGTGTGAAAGTCCTCACATGCCATGTGAGATGGCAGATCTCCCCCTGAAGATCTGCAGAAGTCACTGTTGGTTCCATAAAACTACTGCACTGATCCCTTGGTTATTTTCCAAAGCCTTGTTTTATAAATAGAACATTGAGATAAATAGCGAGGAATAGACCTCTCTCATTTTGGAGCCTTAATTAATTATTATTATAATTAGCCACACAGTCTGCACAAAATTCTGGAAATAAAATTACTGAAGTCAGCATCTTTAATTTTAGAGTAATTGAAAAACATAGTTTTATAAATCACTTAGAAACCAAATGTCTTGGCCTGAACATTCCTAAGTAGGAAAGAACATTGCCAAGAAAAATTATCATGGTATTTCTCTCAGTGATCGCAAGCTAGAGAAATGGAATTATTGGCTAATTATATAATACGTTCAATACCTAAACTATCTTGGAACATATAAAAATCAATAATAACTATTACTTTATTATAACTTTAAGGCAAAGATGTCAAACCATGGGTTTCACTCGCAAGATATATATCTACAGTAGATAGTGTAGCATCAGTGGAGCTCAAATGTTTTATTTCAGATTTTGTTTGTCCAGTAAAGAACACTGGTATGAATTACATATGTATAAACAAAAAACAACAAATTATATTAATCCAAAAGAAGCAATCAACAAAATGTTAACTAAGTTACCGCCAACGCTCAGGAATTAGCATAACTAATTCTGTGACCAAAAGTTAGGAGTGCCGAATAGATAACTCTGGAGACTAAATAAAATGTTCAGTAGATTTCTACAAAAGCCAAAAGTAATTACAGTTAAATGTCAACAGAAAGAATTCACCAGAAACAGCCCAACCTACAGTACCCAAAATGAGTCCGGGAGGCCAAGGCAGGTGGATTGCCTGAGCTCAGGTGTTCAAGACCAGCCTGAACAAGTATGACATGCCATCTCTAAAAATAGTTGGGCATGTGGTGGACATTTGGAGTCCCAACTACTTGGAAAGCTGAGGCAACAGGACACTTGAGTCCAGGAGTCTGAGGTTCCTGTGAGCTATGATGCCATGGCACTCTACCCAGGTGAGACTCTAAAAAAATTAAGAAATAGAAAATTAACTTCTTACATGCTTATATTCTAAAACCATCAACACATTTCTGAAATAAAATCCAAAAATTATGCTGGAAAAGAATTGTTTTGAGACAGAATCTTGCTATGTTACCCCAACTAGCGTGCAATGGTGTCAACATAGCTCACTGGAACATCAACTCTTGGGCTCAAGGAATCCACCTGCCTCAATCTCCCAAGTAGCCAGGACTACAGCCACATGCCATCACACCTGGCTAAATTTCATGTTTTTTGTAGAGACGAGGTCTTGCTCTTGCTTAGACTGATCTCAAACTCCTGAGCTCAAGCAATCCTCCCATCTCAGCTTTCCAGAGTGCTAGGATTACATGCATATGTATTATGCCCAGCCCTTGGAAGAAGTTTTTTTAATTTATATAAGAAATAAATAAAATAATGATACACATCTACAGAACGAGTAAAATCAAAATGAAAATGTTAGTGTAGATATAGAACAGCTAGGATTCTTATGTATAGCTGGTGAGATTGTAAACTTTTTTAAGGTTTTATTTTTAATTATTATGGGTACAGAATTGATGTATATATTTATAGGGTACATATGATGACATAATATAGGCATACTAAGTGAATTAATCAAATCAGAGTAATCGGGATAGTCCTCATCTCAGGTATTGATCATTTCTTTGTGTTAGGGACATTCCAGTTCCACTCCTTTAGTTATTTTAAAGTATACCTTAACTTATTGTTGATAATAGTCACCTTGTTGTGCTATCAAATGTTGTTCTTTCTATCTAACCATCCAATTATATTTTTGCACCTCTTAACCATCCTCGCTTTATTCCCTAGCCTTTCCTGGCTACCCTTCCTGGCCTCTGGTAATAATCATTCTACTCTCTGTCTCCAAGAGTTCAGTTGTTTTAATATTTACCTCCCACACAGGAGTGAGAACATGTGAGACTTATCTGACTGTGACCAGTATACCTTACTTAACATAAAGTTCTCCAGTTCCTTCTAAGTTGTTGCAAATGACAAGGTTTCATTCTCCTTATGGCAATATAATAATAGTACACTGTGTTTCTTTATCCACTCATCTGTGGATGAACACTTAGTTTGATTCCAAATATTGGCTATTGTGAATAGTGCTACAATAAACATGGGAGTGCAGATAACTTTCTGATCTACTCAATTCCCATCTTTTGCATATATCCCCAGCAGTAGGATTGCTGGGTCATATGCTAGTTCTATTTTTAGTGGCTTTGAGAAGGCTCCACACTGTTTTCCATAACACTGTTAGTGTTTGCACTAACTTACCCTCCCACCAACAGTTTATGAGGATTCCTCTTTCTCTATATCCCTGGTAGCATTCATTACTGCCTGTCTTATGATAAAAGCCATTTTGACCGGAGTCAGATGATATCTCATGGTAGTTTTGATTTGCATTTCTCTGATGACTAATGATGTTAAGCATGTTGTCATATGCCTGTTGGCCATTTGTATGTCTTCTTTTGAGAAATATCTATTCCGATTTTTTGCTCATTTTTAATCAGACTATTTGATTTTTTCCTACTGAGTTCCTTACGTATTCCATTTATTAATACCTTGTCAGATGAATAGCTGTAAATATTTTCTCCCATGCTATGGGCTGTTTCTTCACTTTGTTGATTGTTTCCATTGCTATGCAAAAGCTTTTTAGCGTGATGTGATCCCATTTGTCCAATTTTGCTTTGATTGCCTGTGCTTTGGGGATATTACTCAAGAAATGGAAATATAAATTGAAACAATTTTGAGAAAAGTTTCAATGACACCTTCTACGGTGAAAAAATATCATACCCCATGATCTAGCATCCCCACTCCTAGATTCATAATCAAGAGAAACTAGTACATACATATAATGAATGACTTGTCCTAGAATGTTCAGAGCAGTACTATTTGCATTAGATTCAAACTGGAATTGACCTGTGTATATGTGTCAACAGTAGAAGGAGGAACATATTGTGGTATATGCATAAAATGGAATACTAAATATAATGAGAATGAACAATCTATACTCAAATGATGTGGCAAAATCTCAAAAATACAATATTGAAAATAACAAGTTAGACAATCAAGGGTATGTGCTGCATTATTTCATTTATGCAAAGAAAAGAAATTGGTCAAATTAATCGTTGTTTTTCAAGGCCAGGATAACGATTACCCTTGTGGCCAGAAGGCTGCATGAAGGGCAGTTTCTGGAGTGCTGGCAATGTGAAGTTCCTTAATCTGCACGCTGGCTACCCAGGTTGTGTTGAGTTTGTGAAACCATTTAAGCTATAAGCTTAGTGCACTTGTCTATATGTATACAATACTTTGGTGAGAATTTTTTTTGAAAAAGAAAAATAACAATAATTCACAAAAGCATTTTTCTAATCAAACATATTATGTTTATTAAATTTAATTTAACTGAAATAGTTTCACTAATTAAATTTAGGAAGCTCAATTATATACCTACTGCTGTAAGGTATTCTAAAGGGATAAAAAAAATTCATTGTAGTAAAATTTATAATGTTGCTGAACAACATACTGTACATACAGAAAGTCGTTAGAAAACAATAAATAATATAAAGTACACACTAATTTGTCAATCCTTTAAGATGCCCTAAATTGTAAAATGCACTATTATTTTATATACTGGTTAGAAAGGAAAAACACTTTCAATCAATTCATGACACACCACTGATCATCAAATAAATTCCATTTAAAGATATTAAAGTGTTTTTTAAGTGTCTCTGGGAATTGATGAGAAAATGTGCCCTAGCACATAGCAGGCACTGCAGACAGTCAGACAGGAAGGGCTACGCACGGCAGGTGTATGCCAGAAGGGTTCATTTAAGTGGGATACAAGATGATCCTTAAAGGATGGAAAAGAAAGAAGGTAAAAGTTAGAAAGTGAGGTTATTCCAGGTTAAGGAACGTTAGAAGCAGAAGTGCAGAGTTGGCCAAGCACGCAGTGCTATGTGGAGGCAGGTGGGAGAGAGCCTAATTAGAGTGGGTAATGGGGTATTAGGAAATACCCAGAGACTGGGATGCAAGGTGAAGTCAGATTACAGAGGGTGGAAATTCCAACAAAAAACAATTTGGACCCCATCCAATTGGCAGTAAGGGTTGGTTGTTAGAGAGCGAGGTGTGATGAAAGTGATATTTGAGGAAGTTTATCTTACTGACTTGGATACGGAAAAGTAGAAGTAAAAAAAAATAAGGAATTATTGCAGTATTCCAGGTGTGACATGATGGAGTCTTAGGCAACAGTGCTGACTTTGGAAAGAGTAAATTAAAGAAAATTTTCCACAATATCTCTTCATGGTACATCCTATATATAAAAGCTAAATGTAATAAACACAACTTCCTAAAAAAAAGAGCTACATGCTTTCCTTGTCTACTTAAACATTTCACTTAATATTAGAAATTTGAACATATTTTATATATTAATACAACTTCAGTATGTTTTGTTCAAGTGAATGATTTTTATGAGAAATATCCCCAGCCTTTTCAAAGGAGATTCATTCTAGCTTTAAGTTTCTTAAGACCTAAAGTTTCTGAACTCCTAACTAAGGAATCACTTATCTACTTAACTACGTAAGCTGGATGTTTACTTCACTTAAATAATGCATTACCATAAATTACTTTTTTTCTTATCCTCTGTCATTATCTCTTTTTCTCTTCTAGTTACAATTTACTTCCAAGAGAACATGCAGAGTTTAAAACCTCAAACACTTAGAATCTTTATATAAATAATAAAGCTTAGAATGTTGTTTAAAGTGTAATCCTCAACGAAATGGGGCAAAAGCTGTTGTCTTCATCAAGCGATGAAAATGATAATTATCTGTCTGTAGCCAAAGTCTCAGAGACACAATAACCATTTAGAGACTTTTTAATTTAAAAGGATAGTTTTCCAATTGGTAAATCCTTACGGAATGTCTGCAAAGTTGTAAAGAGACTACTTGTAAATTAAATTTGCTATCACATGCATGCCATGGAATCATTCCCTTGAGCCATAAGAGTATGAAAAGCATAGTATTACTGGACTGTAAAAGAGACGACTGGAAACAATTTTTCCTTGGAAGTTTTATGGATTACAGGGTAGGCGGCTGGCTGTTACCCCTCCTTTACTCAGAGTAAAGATAACTAAAGGGCATAGTCTTATCCCTCCTCTACTCACAGTAGAGATAACTACAGGGGAAACAGAATTACCCTACTCATCTAAAATTTGCTGATTCATCTAGTTGCAGACATACAATTGTGTTTATAAATCTTAGTAACAGAACAATGGGCACTAAGCCTATAACGCAAGAAACCTAGTTTAGAAGATTGACTATAAGAACACATTCCTGGCTCGGCACCTGTGGCTCAACAGGCTAAGGTGCCAGCCACGTACACCTGAGCTGGCGGGTTCGAATCCAGCCTGGGCCGGCCAAACAACAAGGATGGCTGCAACCAAAAAATGGCCGGGCTTTGTGGCGGGCGCCTGTAGTCCCAGCTGCTTGGGAGGCAGAGGCAGGAGACTCGCTTGAGCCCAGGAATTGGAGGTTGCTGTGAGCTATGATGTCACAGCACTCTATCCAGGGTGACAGCTTGAGGCTCTGTCTCACAAAAAAAAAAAAAAAAAAAGAACACATTCCTTCATTATAGTGACATGTATTACTGTCACCTGGTGATTTAGGAAAAGAGAAATAAATACTTCAGAAAATTGGTCACAACTTAAACATAAGTAGCTTAATATAGGTAACAACAAAAAGTGTAATATTTAGGTCTATAACGTGATCATTTCAGAAAAGGATGGGACCAGATTCTCCAGTTGTCAGCTTTAATTATTCTGTAGATATCTATTATATGGTTGTTTAATCATTTCCTCAAATCATACAATCACGGTCTTAGTGGCTTTATGCCTTCGTGTAAGTAAACTATAGTTATGCTTGCACCTGCCTATATGAGTTATTGAGGTATTATCTATCATTTTCTGCGGTAATGTACCTTCAATCTTAAGAATAATGAATACCCTTTTCTCTCATACTGTATTGGTTTTCTTTTTGTCAGCCTTTTTGAAGAGAGACACTGAATTCTTAATTCCTTTAATTTCAGCTCATCTGGAATTCCTCACATTTTTCATGGTTCTTGTGACAACCAAATATTTCTTGGATAATTACCAGAAAGGGAAAAAAAACTCACACAATAAAGTTGGTCTGAAGAAGTCACTTTTCTATTGATTATTGTAAACCATTCCTAAAGATATACTAGTGTTACATCACTTTTTAATCATTATGCTCAACTTTACAACATGTTAAAATTAAAAGTCTTTTTTATAGATAGCCTATTTTACCACTTCATACATACATTTACATTTTTCTCTCCAAAGTCAATAATGTTCAATCTTTTAAAACAACAGATGTCATTCTTTAAGCCATTTTTCCAGAATGACCAATATACCGCATGATAAAGTAAAACTGCTCTGATTTTGAGATATCACGCCCTTTGCATTGTTCTCCTTTTGTCCTCTGTAAAACATTCTTTGCAAAGTGCTATCTAGTTTTCAAAAGAGATAATGGCATTTGTTTGATGGCTTAGCAACCTGTTTCCAACACTTTAAATCAATTTTGTTTCATGAAGGAGTACCAAGTTAGAAATTAAGCTCCCCAAAATAACTAAAACCACCAGGCAAAATACAGAGAACAACTATTTTTAGACATAATTGAACAGATAACATAAGATTGTTTTCCTTGAAAGACGATAAAAATGAGATAAGCCTGGCTTGGAGCTCATAGCACAGTTACGGCTCTGCCCATATGCACCAAGGCTGGCAGGTTCAAACCCAGCCCCAGCCTGCTAAACAACATTGACAACGGCAACAAGAAAATAGCTGGGCATTGTGGTGGGTGCCTATACTACCAGCTACTTGGGAGGCGGAGGCAAGAGAATCACTTAAGTGCGAGAGTTTGGGGTTGCTGTGAGCTCTGATGCCACAGCACTCTACCCAGAGCGACATAGTGAGACTCTGTCTCAAAAAACAAAAACAATGAGATCAATGAGATGAGCCTATAGTTTCTAGCTGGAAGCAATTTCTAGCCCACAAACCTCATGGAGTTGAGGAGACAGAGATGTGAGTTGAAGTGGGCTGAATAAGTTAGATTTTTAATAGCAAAATTCTAGAGAGGAGAAAACTATGAGAAGAAGAACATCTAGATGCCTGCACGAGAGGTCTCCCGAGTCTCGTCTGAATTAACAATCTGTGTATGCACAGGGTAAAGCTTATGAGGTCAAGAGAGAACCTCTTAAAGAAAAATGTATTTAGGTTAAGTAAGATAAAAATTCCTGGAGATCACATGGGACCAGTAATTTTTATGAGTTCTGCTCAGGGTAGAGAGATCTCATTAAATATAAGGGGAAATTAATACAGACCACAGAAGGGCCATACCCTAAAACATACACCCAAAACGTACCTGGAATAAAGGTGTTTACCCACTCTAGAAGAGTCCTAAAACAAACCTCAATGGATTAACAAATCCACAAGCAATTCAACTCCCTGTCATATAAAGTCCAATAATCTTTCAATCGATAAAACAAAATTCATTACTCTGAAATGAACATAACAATGTCAATGTCTAACCTATGGTACAAAATCACTAAATATACTAAAAAGTCATAAAACATGGCCTACAACCAGTCAATTGAAACAAAGTCTGAAAAGACAGAAATAAGAGACCCAGAAATGAGCATCAATGCTCATCATTCATGGTGAGGGGAATGCAACTTAAAACCTCAAGGAGGTAAAAATGCTTCTACTAGAAGGGCTAAAGTTAAAGAGACTAACAATAAACAAAGAAGCTTACAGCAGTATCAGGTGCTTTATCCAAAGTAAACAAATATTAGAAACAATCCAAATGTCCAAAAGAGGGAAATGGATAAACAAGTTGTGGCGTATCTATAAAATCACATGACCTAAATTAAAAGGAATTGAATTAATGATACCCAAAACCACTTGGATGAATCTAAAAACATGAAACTGAATGAAACGACTATAAAGGCTAAAGTTTCCACTTGCATGAAATTTTAGAAAAAAACTAAACCAATTTCACCAATATACAAATGTGTCAAAATTCACCGAAATGTATACTTAACTTGAATACTTCTTAGTTCACGACACTAAATAATATAGGTTTAAAAGTATTTCATGAGTACGGAACATGTATAGAAATATAATTAGTATCAATAAGAATAGAAAGATAAATTGGTCATAAGAATGCCTTCTATGTATGTGTTCATAATGGGGTAAAGTAAAAGAACCATACACACACGTATACACTGTATTCATTCACTCATGTTTTCACTGTTCACAAAACATAGTAATATTATGGTAGAAGAAAGTGCTAAGGTGTTTTAAGACAAAACCCCCATCCCCTCTTCCCTCAGACGCTGACAATTTAGCCCCTTAGATGAGGCCACAGAAATGGCAGAATATTGAGAAAGTTAATTCAGATGAGCACAAGGATTCAAGAGGCTGCCGTGGAGGAAAACTCTACCTTTTCTTATCTTTATACATTATGTGCTTCACCAGCTATAAATAAAATATCCACATTTTTTTAGACCTTGATTTTTGCCAAATATAAGCAAAGATTTTCTTCTCATAATCTTTGAAGAGCTGACTACATTATAAGACCCAAACTGAAGCAAGCATTGGCATCATAGGGGAAAAAAATTCATGAAATATACATCACTTAACATTTCCATCTCAAAAGCTAAATGTGATTTTTTAATCACTCTTTACATTTCTATTCCTAAGGCGGAAAAATGAAGATTTCCAAACTGTGGTTTGATGTAAATTAATTCCAATCCATTTCATTTTTGAAATGGAGCAATTAACCCATAGTAATGCTTTTTAATCTTTTTTTTAAAAGCAGAACACTTCTGTCAAAGCAAATCTTAGGAGAAATAAACATAGAAATTAAGTAAAAGCAGAACCGTCACAGTAGAAGTTGGAGTGGAACCTACTTTCAGAGCCCCCAAGACCTAGCCCAAACAAACTTCACAAAGCACAGTCTAAAACCATTTAACTGCATTATCAAAGAGTAACATTACAACTAAAAAAAACTCAACCTATTCATTTCTTTGCTATTGGCACAAAGATAACACATTAATATTTGTATTATTCTATCAGGTGGGCAACAATTAACTGTGAACACCCCAGAAGAGTTTCATTAGCATTGTTTGATTCCACCACTGCATAAATCAATGTACATCTGGAAAGTCTACTATGCTCAATGAAGTTAGCCAAGGAAATTTATATGCCCTTTAAAATAATACTTATATACTAATCTTCTAAAACAAAAATAAATGGAAGCCTCAAAAAAAAAGCCTTAAAATATGGAATAAATGGTTTTCCGTTTGGGCATTAGTCTTTTCTACATCTGTTTAAGCTAGAAATTTTGAAAAGAACAAGTTCTCTTATACAATCCTGAACTTCAGCTTCCAGGCTCCATCTAAAAGAGGAAGTATGTAGTACGAGGAGTGAGTGAAATGAGAAAATACTAAAAGACTTGTCCAAATATTTTTGAAGCTGCAAAAATATTCAGGGTAAGCTTTGGACATGAGTATAAATTGGTTTTTATCTTATAAAAACTAGCTATTTCTATTGAGTTTACTTTAGAAATCTTGTCTGAAAATGAACTTTATTCATTTCATAGTGCAGGCTGAATTCATAAATGACCTTTGTCTAAATTCATGTATTCAATGCTATTTCTTATTCCATACATCCAGTAAAAGTTAAAGACATTTTAAAAACAAAACAAAGCTCCAAGAAGCCAGCATCACAGTACCTATTTTCTTCCATTTCTCCTACTACAAAATATTTGAAATTTATGACAAATTATTTATTTCCTAAAGATGAAAAGAAAGTGAATTAAAATTATTAGCAAATGAAATTAGACCTTTTGTCTGACTTTTCTATTTCTGATTTTCTCACTTAGCAATAATGAGCAAGCCAGCACTACTTCATATTTAAAAAAAAAAAGAGTAAAATATTGCACATTGCTAGTTGATCCACTGACTACATCCATTTCAATAGACTATGCTAATGTAGATATTACCACAAAAAGTCCATCTTTGTTATATATCCATTGCCATAAAGTAAATGTGCACAATAATGCAATATCTTTGCTTATTTACATTTCTAAAACTATAGTCTTTAGTGTTGGTTATCTTATTACAAAAATAAAGAATCCAAAATCAGAGAGCAAACTATCCTGTCGCAGAATGAGTCATAAGGACTAAACCTGCATGCATACAAAGACAACAGTGGCATCCGATTCAAAGGAATCAAGAAAGGGTCCAGAAGGGTCTTGAAGATTCCATTAAAGGATAATCCAGACCCTTGGCAGAAAAGAATGACAGGTAGAGCCCTGGACCCTGAGTTGCGGGACTTGGATTTTAGGTCATGCTCTAACCTAGCTTACATGAGATGTCATTATGTTTAGATAGAAAGTCTTCTTGTGCATGGCAAAGTATCAGCAAGACAACTAACTACTTTCTTCTTCAATTTATGTGGTTATTATAAGTAACAAGTAGTAGTAGACCTGGGAATTTTATTCTAGGTTCTCTTAGTCAAAAATCTCAATTTCATTTCCCTATTTCATTCCTTTAATCATTCATTCAACACATATTAAGAATCTTCTACTATAAGCCTGGCACTCTGACAGGTGGCAGAAATATGTATTAAAAATTAAAGTAGTTCTTAGTCTTGCAGAATTTACAATCTAGTCCAGCACGTGCACTGTTGTTATAATACATTATGATGATAGGAAGAGAGAAGAGCAAAGGACAGGTACGTAGGTCAAATTGGGGGAACCTGGCAGAGTCACTAGGAGCCATTTCTTCAAACATAAGATTGGAGGATGAGAGGGAATTATCCAGGTAAACTGGGTGAATGATTGGTGGTTGCCTACCGCTGTAGCTAGAAAGTTTTCCAAAAATAATGAAGAGATCAGCCAAAGTCTTGGAGGAAAAAACGTGGTACATTGGAGAAACTAAGAAGTTAGCTATACTAGGACATACCATGGCTCACAACTTCTATGAACTTGGTCAATCTCTAGAAGTACCTGCAATCATCAATCTCTTTTGTGTACTTTCGTTCCCATTCTGTTCTAAGTTTTACTGATCCTTCTGGACCAAGGTTCTTCACTGTGACTTCTAAAAACCTCACTCAATTATTGGACTCTCTCGTTCTCATCTTCACTAGAAAGGCAAGATGGTTCTTCAAGGGAAATATGTTTGGTCTCTTCTCTAGCAACCCTCTTTAATGAATGTTGTTCATTACCCTGCCCTCCATATATCTTAGAGACTGAATCCAGGGAAGCCTTCTCCTTTCTCACTGCTGCTTTTCCCACCCCAAATAAAGCAGTGCTCCTTAGAGGCTTGTATCATCCATCTTCATTACTGTGTTGCCACCATTCTTGGTTTATTGAAGACTTTGTCACTTGACTTATCATCCTTCTCTTCATACCCAACCTTCTTGTATTACAGTGATTTCCACATTCAAACAGATGACACATTCTCTCAATGATCTCCTCACCTCCTGTGACCCTCATTACTCCATTCATCCCACATTTCCCCAGACCACCCTCAGAGCTTGCCATTAACTGGGGCTGCTCCAGACATCTCCCCATCTCACAACGATCTTCAGATCCTCCATGAGAACACACATAACATGCACTACACCTACTTTTGCTCAATCTTGAAACCTTGAACACTAACATATAGTAAGTAGGCCTCAGCAGTTTTGTTAAAAAATGGATAAATGAGTGAACAAAGGAAAGAATGAAGATATACTACAAATAAATGAGAGAACTGTGGGGAGACAAGTCAAAAAGCCATACAGTGAGGAAACACTATGTGAGGAAAAGAGGGGTTAACTGGGAATGTTACTATGAAAATTGAGTGAAAAACATTTTACTAACTAACTGAATGTGGACTGCAAAAAAAAAAAAAAAAAAGAAAGATAAAAAAAGACTATATCCAGGATAACAGTTCATTTGAACCTGGCTTACTACAAAAAAGGTAGTAACATTAACAGCAAAGTGGAGCTCTACTAAAGAACATGCCCCAACTTAAAGGTGTCACCAGCACTGTCAAGTTAAGATGACCAAATATACAGGATGAGAGCCAGGGAGGCAGGCAGCACTAGAGATTTGGCCATTTCTTCACAGCATAAAAGGAAACACAGTGAGATTCATTCATTCAAATGTGCACTTCATAACTTTCAATTGAGCACTTGCCAATTTTCAAACACATTTGAGGCATAAAGCAAGAGATACATAATATAATATTGGGAAGAGTACAAATGCTATAAAATGAAGTAGGATAATAGGAAATAGAATAGAAAATGAGGGGTGTTATTTTCAACAATGCCATCAGGAGACAGAGACTTTTAAGCAGAGACCTAAATGAATTGAGGAAGAGAGTTACGTCCAGAAAAAAAAAAATGCCTAAATTATAATATCAAGAGAAACAGTAAGTATAAAGGCTAGCTAAAGTTGGGAAACACAAACATTTAAGATAAGAGAAGGAATAAATATCAGTGAAGGAACAGAGAGGAGGAGAAATAGAGATCTACTCAGGGAGAACATCATGTTACCAACACCGGGCAAGAGGGTTTTAAGAATGTGAAATGGTCAACAGTGGTACATTTTTAAATGGGAAGGAGGATTGAAGCTATTGGGATACGTGAAGAGAACCATTTTAGATGGATAGAGTCAAAGGTGTGATCATAGATATGAAAGGACAAAAGCAGTCATTGGTACTCAAGAAGTCTGGTGAAGAAGAGGTTTATACCTAAAGAAGAAACAAAACAGAAGATGGAATTTGGTTCATGAATTTGCTTTTAGAAGAGATGTGATCTCTCTCCTCTTAGATTCCAAAATTTGGCATCTTGTACTGTTGGTGGGACTGCAAACTAATACAGTCTGTTTGGACAGAAGCATGTAGAATCCCCCCAAAATTCTATATAACCTCCCTATGATCCTATAATTCCATTACCAGGCATCTACCCAGAAGAAAAAAATCATTTTATCATAAGGATATTTGCACTAGATTGTTCATCACAGCTCAATTTACAATTGCCAAGAGGTAGAAACAACCTAAGTGTCCATGGAATACTATTCAACCTTTAAAAAAGATGGGAGAGACTTTACATCTTTTGTATTAACCTAATGGAGTTGAAACACATTCTTAGTAAAGTATCACAAGAATGGAAAAGCAAATATCCAATGTACTTAATACTGATATGAAGCCAGTTGATGATCTAGTACACACCCACACAGGAGAAAAACTCAATTCCATTCAAGTTAAGGGGAAGGAGGAAAAGGGGAGGAGGGAACAAGGGTTGGTCTTCTCATACCTAACAGATACAATGTAAGGGTACATGGCACACTTCCTGGGTGGGGGACACAACTATAACAGGGACTTTACCTAACAAATGCAAACATTGTAACCCCATCATTTGTACCCTCATATAATTTGAAATAAAAAATAATAAGAATAAAAAAAATTGACATCTGGGCGAACCACATCTACATATGATTTTTCTTAGCATGCCCATACTTCATAGCATAGCACTTTCTTTGCTTATAAACTTGTTCCCTTAGTATGTGGAGAGACTTTGAAATTTTCTGTTTTTATTGGAAATGCTTTTACTATTTTTCTTTATTTTAAAACCAATACTTATTCATATTGTAAACACTAAACATACTTAAAAGAAGAAATATTAAAATTATCTATAATCATACTAAATATATCCAATGACATATTATCACCATTATCACCATTTTTGACCATTCCATTTTTTTAGAAATATGCACGTACATATGTAAACAAACTGCAGTTTTATCAGATACATAATTTTAATAACACTGCTCGAATTAATAAAAACTGGTGTTTTATTAATTTGACTAGTTTAAATTTACTTCATTATCATATTATTGCATTATCTGTTAATTTAATAAGTATTATTAAATAAAAAATGGACAAATTTTCAGAAAAGTATCATTAATTTATGAAGACTTTCCTCCTTTTCACAGAAGACATGCTTTCAAGTTTTAAACAGTTTAACCATACTGTGTGTCCTTTTTTTAAGTTCATAATAAAAATGAAGTTGGCAAAATAACTCAATCATCATATTTCAAAGTACATAAATTAGCTGTATTTATCTAAAATTATAATTAAGAATTTTGAAAGTTTTTTTTCCTCTTTCCCTGTATTCTATCACTCACACGAAGCTATTTAAATTATATGGTATATGACTTTAAAGTACATTTTTCTTCTGGGGCCGTTAGCAAGAAAGAGAAAGCCATTTGTAATTTTTGTCACAAAGCCAAATCATGACCAAAATGTTACAAGGGAACTCAAAAGTAGCTCATGCCATCTCTCAAAAGATTTCACTTTTATAACCCTATTACAGGCAATTCACTCTAGGAATGCATAAGGAAACCTGGAAAATATATGAAGCATGGACTCTGTTTCCATTTATTTATCCTAGGTCAGAAGGAAATTTCTCAAATAAAACTTCCCTGACTTTGACTCTTAACTCTTTCATCTCCTCTTTGCTACTGCAGAATAAAAAGCTAACATTAGATGATCTTTGATGAATTTTTTATTTATGTTAAACCAAGTGCAAATAATGATAAGTTATGTCATGGAACTACTTACCATTTTCACATTTGTTGGTTCCTATCATACAGAAATATTTTTTCAAAGATGGGTTTTTTATCATTCTTTATATATGAAATCCTTTAAACTGCATTTTAGAAGCATATTGTTTTTTCCTAAACATTTCAAACTACTTTTAATTGATATGTATATTGCTGCCAGGATACTAACTAAAACTTTATTTACATACTGTGTTTAGTACAAAAGTCATAACTTGTTCTTTAAAATGAATAGAAACTATGGTATGGGGTTGGTAATTAAGAAAATTAGAAAATTATATAAGATCATCTTTGTGTAGAAGTTAAAGACAGTTAAATGGGTTAAATTATTATTATTGAAGAAAAAGTATTGTGTGTTTTCCCTTCAATTACATAAATGTAAGTGCAGTAGGTGCTTCCTGTTCTGCTGAAAAGGTGTAGGAACGAGAATTTTTTTCTCCTTTCTGTGAAAGAAAAAAGACTGTCCTTTGATATCCTGAATAGACAAATTCATTGGTGGATTAGATCAACTGGCCTAGATGTTCAGGAGCCTTTTGGTTAAGAAAGAGATTAAGACCCAAAATTCTTCTTCTCCAAATGCAAAGTTAGATCTTTTTCAAAATACTTTGGACACAAACTCTCACTTGATTTTCACACACACAAAATTCTTGCCGTATACAGGTATGGCTTGTAACTCCTAGAGAAAAATGACTGAAATATAATTGCTCCATAATTATTTGAAATCATAAAATGCAAATGCAATATTTTTAAGACATCAGGAATGTAACTACTTAAATTTAATAGTTCTCTTATTTTTTATCTACTCCTATAAGATCAGATATACAGTACTATGTATGTATGTGTGTGTATATATATATATATAAAGAGATACTTATTATTTGATCATAGACAAGGGCTTTATCTCAACAAAAAGATGCAAAGAAAACTTTTAAAATCAGATCAGATATACTCTACTATAAGATCAGATATACTCTACCAAAAATGTATGTGTGTGTATATATATAAAGAGATACTTATTATTTCATCATAGACAACAGCTTTATCTCAACAAAAAGACTGCAAAGAAATCTTCTAAAATTAAATATATAAAATATAAAAGGAAACATCCAAATTGCTCAGGCTGCATGCAAGTGGCTTAATAGAATTGTATTTGTTTCAACACTGCTGATTTTTACCTTGTTCCTTTGTGTTCCTTTGCAGAAGCCTGTGAGTTAACTATTGAAGAGATTACAGCCAGTAATTTCAGGAGCTAACTAGTTGTTTCCATTTTAAATATCAAACATTTAAGACATGTTTAAGACATGTTTCTCTCAATTCAAATCTTTCATTTCTACCTCAACTCCAGTGAAACTAAAGACCAAATGGGGAGAATAGTTAATCTCTTTCAAGTCACAGGTCAAATTTTTTAAAAAACTGAATAAAAATGTCAAAGACTTTGAGGCTGACACAATTCACTTTCTGATCATTAAGGTTCCTACAAGCCCCAAATCACCTGTGCAAGTAATTGATTCAGTGAGCCCTGAC
>CAUYON010003801.1:0-25931 GCA_963573935.1 Arctocebus calabarensis
TTTCATATAGTGATTAAAAGGCCATGAAGGCTATGTTAAATAGTTCAATGAAAATATTTCAGAATGTATATAAAGTCAGCACATTGTGCCCCATGATTGCACCAATGTACACAATTATAATTTAATAAAAATGAAAAAAAAGTAAAAATTCATTTATAAAAAAAAAAAAAGAAAGAGCTGACTGTCTACCAGCTTCGCAAGGTGATGAGCTCTTAGAAAAAATGGACATCATTTTATACTCAGCTGGAAAATGTAAAAGGTTCCTCTTTAGTGCATGTATTTTGAATTTGAATATCCACAGTTTTTGTTCCATACAGTCTCCTGGTGCCTTCACAGCAGTACAGAGCTTGGGAACAAGTAGATCAACATGCAAGGACAAGGACACTGGCAGACAAGGTTTGCCACCTTCAGTAGCACTTCAGTACATCTAGTGTTTTTTTTCCTGAGAACAATTAAAATCTTCAACCTTCTCCTAATGGCTATGGAGTATTTAAGGCAATATTATGTTGTATAAAAGCTTGGAGAAAGAAAAAGAGACAAATTGCTCGGAATAAAAAGGGTGACAGAGATGGGGCAGAGGCGGACCCAGAAGGAGTAAACCAGAACGGCCGATTGCTGGAGGAAAGAGGAAGCGAGCACGAGAGACACAGCAGGCTGCCGGGCTGGGAAGGTGGACGAGGGAGAAGTGAGATGTCCAGGGAAAGTTTCCGGGCGCTATGCAGCTTACGATGTGAACATCCTCTTACTCCAGCCTGTGGAATTTTTATTAAATTTTACCTTGCTCACTAATACACTCAGACAGGCACACTTGTCACCAGAGGAGAGTTTCAGAAAGGCACAGAAAGCTACTATCAGTACCAAATGCCACCGTGATGACAAGTAAGATCAGAAGAAACATTTCTGTTTGGTGGCAAAAAGATCTCAGTGAAGAAATGAGACATGGAGCGACACACAGGTTATCCAAGAGATCAACTTAAAAAAAGAATTGTATGAGAATCAAAGAGGGACTCTATCTGAGACTCCCTTCTCTCACCCTGCATGTTTTCCCTAGGTAAGTTCACCTACTTCTATGACAGACATTACCCCCTAAATGATAATCTGCCCCAAGTCAAGTGCTCTAGCCCAGACATACTTCTCTCTCTCTGTCTTTCTCTCTCTGTGCCACTCTCTTTCCCTCTATTCTTCCTTCTTCCCTTCTTTTCCCCCCACCAAATTTCAGGCTAACACCCTATCAGATATGTCTACTTCCACATCCTAGGAGAATTCTCTTTTCCCTGCATCCAAAATAGAACTTATCATCTTCCTCCCACTGTCCCACCATTCACTTTTTCCTTCTTGGTGAAGAGTGTTCACGCTAACACCTGAGAATAGCCTACATTTCTCTTTTCCTCACTTTCCTCATAAACCACCAGCCAAATGCTAGTGACACTTGTAATTCCTTGATATCTCTTTAGTTGCCACCTCCTTTCAATCCCCTATTCAAGTAGGTTTGTTTCCAATTATGTCTCCATTATTTATCACCTGTGTTATTGCACCAATTTCCTAAATGGTCTCCCTGTCCAGCCTGGCATTGCTGTACAACAATGCCAAAGTGATCCTTTTGAAACACAAAGCTAATCATGCATTGTGCTAATCTTAGACTCATATTCTTTCTTTAGCATCAAAAATTAACATGGCAATAAGAGAAGAGAAAAATCACTTCACCTCTGTGCTTCAATTTTCCTCCTGTATAAAGAGGATCATGCAGAATTTTTTTCCCCACACAAAAGGGATTTCTATGATGATTAATTCAACACTTCTTTCTATAAACCAAGTTTTAAGAATTGTAAATGTCACAGAAAGAAGCCTATGATATAGAGCTAAGTTTTAACTAGCAGAATACCAAATTATATTTCATAGGATGACATCATCTATGTAAAATTCACACTAAAATCCTGGAAGAAAATAATCTAAAATTTTAATGGCAGCCATCTCTTAATAATAGGATTATGGGCAACTATTATTTGCTTCATGATATATTTTCTGCATTTCTGACAATGGGCATATAATTCTTCTATAATGAGGAAAAAGTTGAATAACTTTTTAAAAACTGAGTTATCTGAAAGAGGCACTAAGACAAAAGAGAATTCCAAGTACTGTCACAATTCTGAGAAAGGCTGCTGGGCTTGATTACTTACTGGGCTATTAGAAGGAATTGGTCCTTTCTCTGTGCTTCTTCCAGAGTTAAATGTCCAGGAGACGCTACCAAGGACAATTCTGAACCATTTCCAAACTACCTGGCTCAGAAGGATGAAAGCAACACAGAAGCTGACAGCTAATTAGAGGAGGCTGCCATGTGGCTAACAGGTCCAGGCCACAGTGGGTGACAGTTATTCTGCAGGGCCTCAGAATAAAATTCCACATACTAAATTAGGCACCAAATAAAATGTAATTTATATCTGAACTTTAACAAAATTGCTAAGCAAAAATTCAGCCAATAATATTCTTTATCAGTTTTATGCATACCATCCAGGAGAACTGAAGAATAACCCAAAAAGGAATCACTTATAGATTTTCTTGGCAGCTGAATTTTCATTAAAAGGTGATTTTCTACCTGTCTGTATTTTCAGCTTCTTGGCTTATCTCTTTCAAAGAGGAAGTTTCTTTAAATATTTCTACCAAGCAGAAAAGTAGACCTGTGCTAATTACAAGGGGAAAAGTAGATTTCCCTGGTTTAGTTATCCTCACTTCACACAGAACAACCTGAATTATAACTTTTTTTTTTTAATACAATAGACTTAGTAAAATTTATCATTAGAAAACCTTAGTAGCCTTAAATCAGTGGTTCTCAACCAAGGGTGATTTTGTCTCCAAGAAGGCATTTGGCAATGTCTGGAGACATTTTTCATTTATATATATAATAAATATAAATGGTACATATTGTTAATTATAATTTATATGTACGATAATATATACAAATACACATGTATGTATAACAGAGAGGATCCTGCTGGTCTCAAATAAGTAGAGATCACAGATTCTGCCAAGCATTATGAGATGCACAGGACAGTTTCCCACATCAAAGAATTATCCAGTTCAATGTCAGGTGTGGCACAGTTGAGAAATCCTTGAACAATCAAAAAGCATAAAATTCTAGATTTAGGTTATGATCACCAAATTTCAAGAGTAAGAGAAATAATTATTTCTTTTTTGTGAACCCAACATTACCCACTTTCCTTCTATGTACTTGCCCAGTAAAACTCCACATTCTCTCCAGAAACTAGGAGGAGGGTAAATTGTCTTGTCTTTTCAAACCTCTCTCCCAGGACCTAAGGAGCAAGATTTTCCTTAACCATAGGAAGGGTTCCTACTGAATTTCATACACACTTGGTCATCACATTAACTGTCATTTTTATCACATAATTATCATTTTATATTTGTCAGATATTATTTAACAATCTGACAGCAGAGAACAAGAAATAAGTACAAATGGTTCTGTAGAGCCCTAAAGTCAAAGAAAGGGAATAGATAAAGGAGAAAATAAGAGGAGGGAATCCAATATCATCAAACTCTGCCTACATTCATCATCTCCAATAAAGTACATGAACCTTAAAATAAACAAGTCTGAGTTTGAATTCAGGCTCTGTCATTTAATAGCTATGTGATGTATGATTAATAATTACCTTCCATGAGTCTTAGTTTCCTCTAATTGTAAATAGAAATAATAATTATATCTACCTTCCAGGACTCTTTTTGATTCCCCACACAGTAACTGTTCAACAAACATTAGTTTCTTTGTCTTTGCTACATTCAGTGTGGCAACAGTGAGCTCATTCTTACTTTCAAAAACTTTGCTTCAATGAACATTATTTAGTGTCTGAGAGCTTTGGTTTTAACATCATAAAGGGTATATACATTTCACATATATCAAGTGAATATCAAATATGTTAGCATCTAGCATCATCCCTGGTACTCAGAATGCTTTAAGATAGGACCTATATCATTACTTTCCAGAAAGGTCTCATGAGTATTCATCCTCCTAAAGAAGCCTCCAGACTTCTGTGTGTTCAAATTAAAAGTCCGCAACATCTAGGTGCTCCTGCACCAAATAATTCACTTCTCCACATATCACACGCTTAGAACATCTGAGCACACCACTTGCTCACTCCCAGGGAGTCACTCGGGCCCTAGTGAGAAGAATGCCTAATATTTCCTGAACATATTCCATTTCTCCCCTATTACAAGAATTACAAGAATTAAAATGTTGTTTTCAATATCAAGGTGTGTGCTCACTGTTTTACCTAGACTTTGGTAGAAGGCTAAATAAATTGATAACAACCCAGGAACAGGAATTTCACATCTGAGCTTTGAAAAAGAGAAAAGAGGGGTTCTTAGATCTATATCCTTGCTGACCTTATGTGAAATGTCCACTGCTCTACTTTGGAATCCACTCCAACTTTTTTCTATTTTTTATTTTTGAGGCATGTTTGAGAATTGAATCTAACTATAGTCTGCTCTGTATCTTCTTACAGCTTTTGACCCAGATCAATTAAAGTCAGCCTCCCTAGCTACCACATGTGCTGTTCATGTATTCAACCTTGCAAAGAGCTCCATTTCCCGTGTAGGGCTGTCCTACTTCCACCCTTCCCTATAACACTACATTGATTTAGCAAAGACTCACTCACAAATGCAGGAAATCTTCTGTCCCAAGAAAACAATTCCATCTTCTGTCACATCTGCCCATCACAGCACATGTCCCTGCAGTGGCTAAGACAATAGAGTATGAAAGAAAGTCTACACGTAATTTCATGTCTTCTTCCATGAGCTAATTTCCAGATCCTCCCTCAACACCCCTACTCTATCCTCTGCTCCAAGACACTAATATAAGCTCATCCTTCCTTACTCTATTCTTCTTTAGATGATAAGTATTTAACTTCTGGCATTGCACCTATTTCTTATCTTCTTAAATAGACACCAAACAGATGCTAAGAGAAATGAAATAGCATGGAATTTGTGGTCCATTGAAGGTAAGCAATAAATGTTTGTTGAAAGAGTTGCACCTAAAACATAATGTTTATTTGTATACACAGTGTAATACAAAGAAACCCTACATATAGTCTAAAAATCTATGCACAGAGAAGTTTTATAAATTAATGTCATTGTGCTAACTTGGGCATCCCATGGACTGCTGCCTGAACTGATGACAGACTGAGAAAAGTCATCGTGGCCTTTGAGTAACAAAAGGTCATGGTACCAACCAGCAAACTCAGATATTCATGGTAAATTATCCTAACATGTACAGGAACTAGCATTGGAGTACCTTGCTTTTTCCTTTGGGCAGGCCAATTCTAATTATCGCCTGCTGTAACCTTGGGTATGATCCTTCAGCTTCATTACCATGGAACCATGAACCCTGGACCATTCCTCAGAGGGATACTTTCCTCTTTGTGTAGCTTGAACAGTGGCATTTGAAATCCAATTACCAATGAGTAGTTCTTAGAATAAGTCCATGTGATGAGACTCAAGTACAGTAAGCAAAAAGCAAACAGCTTCTGAAATTGCTGGAAGTCAGCCAAACTTCATAAAGAGTGAGAAAAGAGGGCAAGAGAAACACTGGTTTCTAAGTTTTACTATAATACAATTATGTGTAGAACATCAATGTTGGGGAAGAATATACCTGACAAAAGCAGTTCCCTAGTCACTGTGAAGAATAGGAATTATCTGAGTAATCAATAATTCCATGAACAAAGAAATGGTAGTTCATGTTTAATCAAGTTTTAGGTACTTTAATTATTGTTCATGGCAGCTCAAACTTGAAAACACTCCTAATTTTCTTTAGAAACAGAAACTGGAGAGCTTAAAAAAAAATAAAAGAAAAAAGATTCAAGATGGATAAAAGATTTAAATATAAGGCATGAAACAATAAAAATCCTCAAAGAAAAACACTTGAAGATATCAGCCTCGGGAAAGATTTTATGAAGAAAACTTCAGTGGCAATCGCGACAACGACAAAAATAAACAATTGGGACTTAATTAAGCTGAAAAGCTTCTGCACAGCTAAGGACACACCAACCAAAGCAAATAGACAACGTTCAGAATGAGGAAGGATATTTGCATGTGATGAATTAGACAAAGGCTTAAAGGATCTATAGAGAACTTAAATTAACAAAAATAAGAGCTAACAATCCCATCTATCACTGGTTAAGAGACATGAACAGAACTTTCTCTAAGGAAGACAGATGAATGGCTTACAAACATATGCAAAAATGTTCATCATCCCTAATAGAGAAATGCAAATCAAAACCATCCTGACATATCACCTAACCCCAGTAATATTAACCCACATCACAAAATCTCAAAGCTGCAGATGCTGATATGGATATGGAGAGGAGGAACACTTTTACACTGCTGATGGGACTGCAAACTAACACAGCCTTCTTGAAAGGAAGTACGGAGAATCTGCAAAGATCTCAAATTAGATCTCCCATTTGACCCCACAATCCCACTACTAAGCATTAGCCTAAAATGAAAAAATCATTTTATTATGAGGACATTTTACTAGATTGTTTATCACAGCTCAATTTACAATCGCCAAGACGTGGAAACAACCTAAATCTCATCAACTCAGGAACGTATTAACAAATTGTGGTACATGCCCCCCATGGAATACTATTCAGTCATGAAAAAGATGGTGACTTCACATCTTTTGTAATATGCTGGGTGGAGTTGAAACACAGTCTTCTTAGTAAAGTATCACAAGAATGGAAAAGCAATTATCCGATGTACTCAATACTAATATGAAGCCAGTACACAATCTGATGCACACCCACATAGGAGAAAAACTCATTTCAATTCAAGTTGGGGGAAGGAGTAACAAGAAAGGGAAGTGGGGGGAGTGGGGTGCTCTCACTGAATGGGCACGGGGTCAGAGTGTTTGCCACACCTTTTATGTGCGGGACATAACCACAAGGGGACTCTACTTAACAAAATCAAAAATTTTGACCTAGTTGTTTGTACCCTCACATAACCTGAAATAAATTTACTTTTCAAAAAAAAGTAAAAAAGAAAAAAATCTTAAGAGCTTTTCTGGTTCAAACCCTTCATTTTACAGATGAAAAACTAAAGCCTAGTAGATAAAAAAAAATTTTCTACTACCAAACTCACCAGTGGCTTAGTTTTAGATTTGTGCTTGCTTATTTGCACTCCAATTTGTTCTAGAAAAAATTAAAAGCAGATTACCAGAAATTCATTCAGTTCAACAAGAAGAAACAAACAGTTAAATGAATTTACAGAGCATGGTAGGTAAGAGTGAGGTCAACAAGATTGCTTCCAAGCCTTCAAACAGCTAATCATACAAAGAAAGAATCTCAACTTGTTTTCTGGTTCCACATCTATAAATAAAGAACACATCAGAAAGTTATTAATTCTGTGCCACAATCACAGAATAATTTCTCCCATATTTTTTTATGGAGGCGTTCCTAAACTTCACAGAAAATGCTGCACTAAGGTTCATATGGTCCTTTCTGATACCATCCCCCATATAAAATGATCCCATTACACTGGACAACAATCAATAAAAATGATTCTGAGGAAGACTACAATGTTTTTATGAAGCACAGCACTCAATACAGGGATAAAATCTAGATAATACTGAGAAATAAATGGGTCCCATACCCTTGAAGCAAGGGTCAGTAAATATCATTTTTCTCAGACATAATTGTCATAATGCTGAGTGACAGAGATTTGTCAGTACTTAGCCTGCCCCTCCTTCACCGTATTCTTTCTCAACATAGGCCTTCCACTCACTCACTCATAATCTAAGCAAAACCCATAAGCATTCCTTGCTTTGTCCCATTCTCTTCTCACCCAAACAGTCAACAAGCTTATTAATTTTGCCCCCTAAATATTTCAGAACCAACCATTTTCTTATAGCCTGGATTTTCCCACCAATTCATCATCATTTCACCTAACATAAAATTCTCCAAATTTAATCCAGTGCCCCTCTGGTCATGGTGGGCACAGAGCCTCTGTGACCTTTCCAAACACAATCATGATGATATCATTCTCCTGCTCAAAATATTTCAATATTTCCCATGTGTCCTTCACAGTACACAAGGTCTTGTGTTTTCTGGTCTATGACTGTCGCCAACAAGGCCCTTCACAATTCTGGACATCAGGTGCTTTCAGGATGGGCAGAGCTGGGAGAGGTGGGGTGATGGGAAGTGTAGGAAAGATGGCGTTTCAGTTGTGAAATCAGGGATCCTCCCCCAATAGGTAATTTTGAGCTACTCCAAAAAAGAGGGAAATCTTATTTCCAGAATTATAAATCATTAAATAATGTTAATAAGTGTTTAATTCTTAGAGTACTTAAAACATAAATGTTTAAAATGAACACCCTATACCTAGTCCCAAATCTATTAAATCAAAACTACTCACAGCATTTTTTTTTCCCATTAGACTTTCTAGAAACCAAGAGCATGCATGTTCTCTAAGAGAAAAAAAAAATTGAGTCTATTGTATAAATTGGCCCTGTGTTCAAATTGGGCATAAATATGAAGCTAGAAAACCTGTTCAATACCAGGAGCAAAATCTATGAACTCTTAAAAAAGTTTTACCCATGCCCCACCTTATTCTCATTTCATCCTCTCAGCATTATCAATTATCTTACTCCCCATCTTCTTCAGTTCTATATGTCACCATTATATAAATACTTTATAGGCAGATGATAGATGAATGGGTGAAGGTATAGATAGGCAAAGAGAGACAGAATATATTCCAAAAATAGACCAAAAGCTCCCCATTTGGAATGAGGAAGTCTATAAAGTGGACAAAAGGAATTTATAAAGTATTACTTCCACTTAATACAAATTGATAGACTACTCTTCTTTTTAAATCTATAGATGTCAAATTAAATGACATCCCCAGCAAATAAAAAAGCCCAATAATCTACCCTGCCGCAATAAGATCTGCATTTTCTTCTTCCCTTTATTTCACAAATAAGCTCTAAATCTTTCAGTGTCCTAGCATGACAAGTATGCTTGTTCAATGCCAAGAACGAAATATCTAATTACCGAAGGAAACTCACTTGTGAGCACAACCCAACAAGCGCAGCTAGCGGGGCTCATTTAGAGACTCCTAACAGTTTTGATTCCAAGAACTCCCTGAAGACTGACTGATTATATCAGAATTTCTTGCTGCAGTGGTCAAAGTAATATCCACAGGATATGACAGAAATTATGATAGATATCAAAAGTTCTGCAAGTTGAAGAGTAAAATCACTTTTCTACCTGATAGTTCTGTTGCAAATAAAACCCAAAATATATCAACAGTGAAAAGTTAATCTCTTTCCAGTGGAAGTAACAAAGATACACAACACACAACTCTGTCAGAGAAAAGAAGAAGAATCTCTTCTGTATTAAGTTTTTTCCTCAATCTAGTTGGAAATTTGCATATAATACTAAACAATTCATCGGATTATTAAATATCCAACAGAAAAACATAGAAAGAAATTTCCTCATCTTCCAGGTACATGTAAATCTATTTCTTTTTGCAGTTTGGCAGGAGTTAGGTTTGAACCCGCCACCCTCAGTATATGGGGCTGGCACCCTACTCACTGAGTCACAGGCACCGCAATAAATCTATTTTTGAAAACTTTCTTCTTTCAAATCAATATCTTCCAGATACCAGTTATGTCCTTGAAAGTGACTCAAAGTTTGATTCTATGACAAAAAGCTTTAACTTGGTTAACCTTTAAACCATTAACTTGAAATGGTTATAGATAATTATTATATTCCTCATTTTTTAAACTTATATTGACAGAACCAAACTTACAATTTTTAAAGAAATGTATGTTTAAAGTGAAAACCCATTGAAGCCCAAGTAATTTTTGTAGATATCCCATCCTTAAAGAGTGGGGCTTAACTCCTCACTCCTTAACTGTGAGCTGCGCATTGTGACTTCATTCCAAAAAATATGGAAAGGGGGAGAAAGTTACAAGGAAGAAATCCATCAAGTTTTACATCCCCGGTTATAAGTCACATTCTCTCTATTTTTCAGACAGAGTAAATATGCTCTTTTATTTTTCAAAATCTGTAAATCATAGGGAGAGATCTCAGTTGTTATAATTATAGCATTGTCCAAATTGAATGACGAGCAGTAGCACTGCCAACAGCAACGATGGCTCATACACAGTACGTGCTGTGTGATCATTACTGTACAAGGCTACTCTGCACTCACTCATTTAATACAGTTCTAGTCGTGTTCTCTGGCGATGAGATGAGAATGGCACTTTTCCTCTGTGGTCTGCCTGCCCACAACCCACAGCCGCAGTCTAATCTTGAAGAAAAAAGGCAAACAAATCCCAATTGGGGGACATCTAGAAAATACCTGAGCATATCTCCTCTGATCATCAAAGTCCATGACAGACAGGGACAGTCTGAGAACATGTCACAGCCCAGAGGAGCCGAAGGAGACAGGATGACATACGATGATTGGATCAAATGTGATATCCCAGGTGGGATCCTGGAACCGAAAAAAAAAAGGGTAAAAACTAAGAAAACCTGAATAAAAAAAAAAGAAAAAAGAAAAAAAAGAAAAGAAAACCTGAGTAAAGTATGGACTTTAGTTAAATAAAAATAGATAGATATTTAGATGCCCCAGGTGCAGGGTCCTTTAAGACCTGTGGAACCCGGGGCAATTGACTGGGGAAAATGAAAGTAAAAGCAGCAAGAGACAGAAACAGGAAGCAGAACTTTCAAAGGCGGCAACACAGGGACCACAGCTGGCTCGTGGGGCTTCAGTCAGTGGTCCTGCGTGCTCGTTCCACCCAGATTTTATAGAAGGCTATTTTCTCATTTAGCTGAGAGGGTAAGTTGATGAAGAGAGTAAAAACATCAGTAGTTTCTAGGAGTAAGTTTTTTTTTTTTATTTTATCCATAATCTTTAAGCTTAAGGGTCTGGGCAGCCTTGAGAAATCTGGAACCTGAGTCTTGTGTGGGGGCTTTTAAAAAAATTTGCTTTTAACAATTTCTTCTACACATAGTGTCTGGAAATTCTTTCCCAGAGTATAAAGTATCTCACAATTATAGAGATTTAATTGCAAATCTTCTGGCCCATGATAAATGTAAAGTTCTACTCAATACCTATAGGGGGTATTTTGCTGCCACAAAGTGGCAATGGATGTTCCTGAAGATCCAAATTGAGGTGAGAGAGAAAACCAGAGAGAGAGAGAAAAGGGGAGAAGATAGCGCAATTCACATTATAATTCAGCAGTTCAGGAATATTCAGGTTAACATAGGTATATGAGAAATACTGAAAACCAAACACCAATTATAACATCATTTTAGTACAAAAATATATTCTGATTTTACAAACTACTGCCTTTGGAACCCAAACCTTGTATAAGATGTTGTCTGCTGATATATATTCATACCAAGAATTTGACATGTTGCTATAGCATTTGACTAATACTACACTTATCCCCGTCTTCACAGAAGCCCTATTAAAGTGCTGACAGTATTTTTCCTAAGGAAAAAATTAAAGAGATGAACTAAACTCTGGTGTCAGGGTTTTTCCATAATAATAGTGGTCTAAGGCATAGGTAATTTCCAGCAAAAAAAAAGGAGACTGCAGAAATGAATATGTACATCTATACATTGTTCTATTATGTAATCATAGAACAGCTATAGATAAATATGTAACATCAGGGGAAAGTTTTTATGGTTTATTGTGGGGTCAAGCGACCATTCTCAGATAACTCCCCATCACTCTCTGCTCCATTCAGTGTCACGGGAAATTGCATTACCTTGCCCTGTGGCATCCAGTAGTTAAACAATGGTAGGTGCCAGCAGAAAGCTGAGCACAGTTATAGGCTCAGTCAGTTCTGCACTCAGATCACCTGAGATCCCTTTTTCGTGGTTTTTCTATTTATTCTACCTGCTTTTATATGATTTCATTTCAAGAGAATGCCTGTAGTTATTTCCCAGAAAACTGTTTTCAGGTATCAGAGCCCCCTTTGTCTAGCAAAGAGCTGGAAAGACCTGGGAATTTCTGTCCAGGACAGGTGCAGTGACTCTTAACCAATGACTGGGGTTGAGTGAGAGTAAGAAAATGCAGCTCCTTTGCAGGGTGGAGAATTGAGTCCGAACCTACACTCAACATGTTCCCTGCAAGATCCAGCTACAGCCACCCTCTGACTGGCCTAGCTCTCACGCCCCTCTCACCCAGCCTCCCCTACTACCCTATGAGACTCCCCCTGAAGCACTTCTGTAATAATTCCTTGTACACAAATCCTTGCTTCAGGGGAGGGGGTGGAATCGCAATCCAAAGTAGTAGAAGAAAAGGAGACACCAGGCTATTTCTTTCCCATCCCATCTTCTCCTTGGCTCCAACTCCTGCCAGGTAACCCCACCGGGGTTGTCCAGTGCAAGCACACTCAAGTCTTTCATGGTAAGATTAGGACATTATTTCAAAGAGTGGGGAAGTGAGATTTGGGAGAGGGACATTTGGGTATCTCCAATAAAACTGAAAAATTTGGAACCACCAAAACCTCTTGGGTTCCTATTGTCATTTTAGACTAAAAGAGGGAGAGGAGTTGGGCAATGAGCTTGCACTCATGTTATTCCCTCATCTTATCAGGTAATCTGAGAAACATCTGGCACAACAGGAGATGGTTTGCAGAAGATTCAGTGGGGTTGGTGGGCTATTCTCCAAGATGCACCATATTTCAACCAGAGAAAAATACAAGGTGATATTTTCTTCCCCTGGCACTAAACATAAACCAGAAATCAACAGATGGAAGTAGAAATAGTTCTTTTCACTATTACACATAATATTCCACCCTTTCAACCTTGCAATCTTCTGTTCAGATGCTGTATAGATCCAGATTCCCAAGGGAGAAAGATTTGCACTACAGAGGCAGAAAACCTGCTATTAAATTATAAATCGAAACTGCCATCTTGAAATTCGTGGCTTCTCCTGTCATTGACCCAACAGGCAGTAGAAGAGTTACTCTCTCAGCTGTGATGATTTATCTAATCAAAGGGAAATGACATTACTGTTCCTCAATGGAGATGAAGACTCTGTCAGAATCCACCAGGACACCTCATAGGACTTCTACATCCTGTAGTAAAAGTCAGTGGAAGATTAGAGTGACCAAATCATGGCAGGACCACTAAAGACCTAGATGCTTTAGGAAGAAAGATTCAGACCACCCCACCAAAGAAGAACCCAGTCAAGGTGTGCCTGAGGGTAAGAGACATGAATGGATGGAGGAAGAGGAAAATGACAAATGTCAGCTATGGCCTTACGACTAATTACAGAAATGAGGATTGCGGCAGCTATGTCTACTTTTAGTATACATATGCTGGTCCATATCGACAAAAATGCCCATTTTTTCCTTTCTTTGCCATTTTTCTTAAAGAGTATTAGTGAGTCTTAGTTACATAATTTTGTTCTCAGATGACCAGATACCCGTTCTCAAACAGGTATCCAGAACTAAGGGAGAGGCCTGTATATCACTTGGAAACCCTAGATTTGAATAATAGTTACTTTATGCCTCCCATTTTGAGAAAAGGAGGAAAAAAGGATTTTCTGTATAAATGACAGCTGCCTTTTGGTGGGTAGAAGTATCAGTTGTTGTGTGGGTATTAAACACGGATAGGGCTGAGTGCATAGTTCATGCTGGTAATCCTAACATTGTGGGAGGCTGAGACAGGAGGATAATTTCAGGATAGAAGTCTGAGATCAGCTTAAGCAAGAATAAGACTCTGTTTTTATTTAAAAAATGGACAAATTAGCCAAGGGTGGTAGTGTTTCCCTGCATTCCCAGCTACCCGGAAGTGGAGACAGGAGGATCACTGGAACCAGGCATTTGAGGTTGCTGTGAGCTATGATGGTGCCCCTGCATTCTAGCCCAGGTGATAGAGTAAGACTATGTCTTAAATAATAATTATTATTATTTATAATAATAAATAAATAATGAATAGAAGGATGAAAATGGATGCCAAGTAACAAAATGGATAAACTGTAACAGCCATTTCCCTTTTTGCTTTCAAATCCATTTTCCCTCTTCGCTGCTCTCCTGTGTATCACAGACAACTAACTACATTGCCCCGGTCCAGAGTACTTAGTCTGCAGAAGAACATTGAATGGGAGGAATGGAGAAACCTAGGGGTTTTTTTCCTTCTCTGTCTGCTGCAAGTGGACCCATAGCAGCACCTGTTCCTTTCTCTGTGGCTCCAGCCTCCAGTGGACACCACAAGATCCCAACTCTACTGAGGCAGCCCCTGCATCTCACTCTTGCTGGTCAGCCCTGGTGTCTTTTCACTCTGCCATCCTTAGTGAAAGGAATGAATGGCCTTGCAAAAATAACAGGAAAACACTTAGTTCTATAATGTCTTAGTAACAGTTAAAGATCAATCCTATAAGTTCTCTTACTAACAGGCACCCCACCCCAACTACTAGGAGTTCTGTTTTGCACAACTTCTGAAAAAGCTGAATGGATGGAAAAAAGATGTAAATATTTCTCTTTCAAAATTATTTTGGAGAATCTGTTTTCGCAGAGTTCTTGAGTAAACATCAGAGGGAGCTTCAGCCTTCAGCCAGATCTCCTGGACAGAGTTACAGCTCTTTCATTAATCCCATCTCCAAAGAAAGGCAGAGAACCCAGCTCTTGGACTTTGACATCTGGCCTGGCTTGTATTTTTCTTATTTTTTAATTTTTATTTTATTTTATTGCAGTTTTTGGCTGGGCCCAGGTTTGAACTCACCACCTCCGGTATATGGGGCCAGCACCTCACTCCTTTGAACCACAGGCACCGCCCACCTAGCTTGTTTATTTATCTACCTGCTGCTAATAAGAAAGAAAGGAGCAGATGCAGCATTTTCTCGACTGTATGTCACCAATTTACAAACCCCCTTTAAAATCACCTAGGCACTTGGATTCCGGTGCTGGCTTTTTCCTTCTCTTTCCTTGGGATGCCATGCACCTGTCTTCCTGCTCTTTTTTTCTCCCTCTCTTCTCTCTCTCTCTCTCTCTCTTCCTCTAAAAATATTAAACAAATTTTATACTGTTATATCTTAACCTTTGTCAGGAGAAATTCTTCATGCCTTGTGCACTACCTCACATTCTCACACTTAGCATGTAACTTTTCCCACTAGGCTTCCAAAATGTGCTACACTTCTAACATTACAACAAGTTCTAGACAAAAAAAAAAAAAAAAAAAGAGGGAGAGAGAGAGAAGAGAATGGACTTACAGTAAGTGTGACCTATTTCTTCAAGAAAAAAAAATAGCTTTTCCAGAAACCACACCTAGGAGATTTTCATTTATTTTTCACTGGCCAGACTGCATTTTCTAGCTGCAAGGGAGATTATTGCAATACATACTTGCAATAAGCATTCGAAACTACTTACATTGTCATACTGAACAAAAATGAGCTTCTATAATTAAGGAGAAAGAGAGGCTGGATCCTGGGTAGCGACTACAAGCTGCACACCAGATGTGCCATTCCTCCCGAGCTTTAGTCGGCATCTCCAGCGTACTGTTTTCTGACTCCTTTAAGGCCTTTAATTTTGAAGCCAAACCAATCACAATAAACATCTTCACTTATTTTAATGTCCATGAGTTAAAGAAGTTGAAAACTTTAGATTTTCAAAACAAATTATAACTCTAATAACTTGTTTGAGTGAGATAAGACTTTGACTTGAGATAGAATAACATAGGCTGGGCGCCTTTATGACATAGGGCAGGGTCCCTTTATAACATAGAGTGGGCACCTTTTCAACTGTGGCACTTTCTGCTATAATTTAACTTTATTCATATTTTCCTGAACTTGGAAAGTGATTCAGTTGGTTGTGTCTATAACTCTGGTTAGCAAGAACAGGAATCGGCAGTGCTGATCTCATATATAATTGAAGAAAGGCCTTTGGGACTTGTACGTGAAGGAAGTACTTACCAGGCAACTTTGCCTGGGATGGGGCACGGGCTAAGAACACCACTTTGCTTTTGCTAATGTGTTTTTAGTTCACTTACCTAACAAACATCTTTAAAGATTTTCTACTATATGTAAGATTGATATTAGGTAATTAGGAAGACACCATGATATATTAAACACAAACGCATCTTCAAAGACTTAACAAATTAATAGAGAGCATATGACATGTGCCAGAATACCCACAATACAAATTAGATTATTATAAATGTAATGTGTGTAGTAAAATCACTTTCTTTGTGTTTAGCAAGGTGATCATGACATCCATCTGGGTCCTAAGCATGAGTAAAATTTAGATAGGTGAATATAGGGAAGAAGAAATTCAAATAGAGGGATAATATAGTGCGTAAGCTTAGGCCAAAAAAGAAAAAGAAGTGGTGAACTCTATGTTCAGAAAATCTAAAAATCACCTGGAAAGTTGATAACACAAGCCGAGACCAAGTTATGGGACTGCTGTCGAAACAACATGGGGGTTTCAGGTTAGGTCCACTTGCTCATCAAACAAAGATCCAACTTTTTTTTTTTTCAAAGATCCAACTTTTGAGACAAGGATTGCCAAGAAAGAAAGGAGATTTTTAACATGACAGAAGTCTTGACATAAGAATGAGGAAGATGCTTCAAATTTGTGTCAGAGATCGTGGGCTTTAAAGAAGGGGCCACATGCCTTGGGGTAGGTTGTGGTGCATCTTACAAGGAGCTATGTGCATTGGGGGCAAGTTGTAGGGGATGGTGAATCTTGGCATAAGGAAGTTTACTCAGGAGCTTTCAGAATCTCAGCTCCTTTGTCTTACAGAAAATCTACCATGTCTAGAAAACAATGCAAAAAGTCAAGGAAACCATGGATTTTCTGTAAGACAGAGGAGAGGGATATAAAATAACATTTAGAGGTTATTGAAATTTGTGTATGAAGCCGGTTATAGGACCAAGGACACCTGCATCTTACATGAATTGAATATGTCCATGTGTCCTGAGTTGTAAAACTGACAAGAAGCTTCTTTGAAAGTTATGTCTTAAAGGAGCAGAGGAAGAACTTAGAATTCCAAGTTTTCTGCAGTGTATGGTGTAAGAATAAGGAAGTCAGGGGCTCAGAGCCACGTAGAAGCCTGTCTAAAATTAAATCAAGCTGAGGGCAAAGTTAAGCCTGTCTTTATCAGAGTCTAAGATCATTAACTATGGCCACAGTATTGAGCTAAAAACATAGTTAATAAATTATGTATATTTTTAATATAGGTCCAGCTATTTTTTGGTTGCAGCCATCATTGTTGTTTGGCGGGCCCAGGCTGGATTCAAACCTGCCAGCTCAGTTGTACATGGCTGGTGCCTTAGCCCATTGAGCCACAGGTGCCGAGCCTCCCAGCTATTTTTAACGGAGACAAGGTTTCATTATCCCCCAGGCTGGTCTCAAGCTCCTAAATTCAAGCAATCCACCCAGTTAGACTCTGAGAGTGCTAAGATTACAGGCATGAAGCTGAGCATTTTAAATAAAATATATAACAGTTTTTATGATGATGGTTTTATTTTTAAAATGAAAATTATTTCTATTCTCAGAATATATTAAATCAATACATACCTCTAACTGCATGCCAACCAGCTTCAGTGCTGGGAGTGCAGAGATAGTGATTAAGACCAAAATCTTGCTTCATCAGGCCAGGATGTTGTGTTTGCTTGGCATTGTCACCAACAGAGCTATATCTTCCTTTCACTGATCTCTAAGAAATTAATTACATTAATATAGCAAGTATTGTCCCCTTGCCAGTATGATCCTGAGTTACTGGTGTCACTAATGTCAAGGTGGAAGTTTGAAGATTATTTTCATACTTGCCACCTACTCTAATGGAAACATACAGTGAACTGCCTTTTCCAAGTGTTGCTAAAAATATCATGTCAAACACATCTGAATAATTCATAAAGTATAGTGAAAGTTTGTCCTTGCTCAAAAGCAAAAATAAAAATTTTAAAATAGGTAGAAGCAGGTTTCAAAATAGGTTACCCCCCAAAATATTTGATGACGATAAGTGATGGTAAGAGACAATACCTCCTCAATAACTCAGGTTTTACTCAAGATCCCTTACTTCTTTCAGAGTAGCGCTGAAATTTTCCATTTGTTTTCTTCTTCTCCCAACTGTATGGATGGATTGCATAGTAAGATTTAATGTAGATACTATTTCCAAAATACAATGTGCACAGGAACTTTATGGCCACCATGTATATTAATATAAATGTCACTTGGATGAAAATTCTGTATTCCTAGAGCAAGAATCCCAATCAGCTCCCAATCTTACTGAATATTTGATCTATAATTACCTTCTAAAATTAGGTATTAAAAAGACACATTAGTTCTAATTCCAGTGAAGTGTTTTTAATAGGATATTTAAATCATCCCTGATTCCTCCCATACTTATTAACAATTTTTTCAGATAATTTCATGAATGAGAATGACGATCTTTAGATTATTTATAAGGAATTTTAAAAACCATGTATCAGGAAGACAAAAAAAATTATCAAATTGCTTTTTTAGAGTTATTTTTTCTCTAACTGAATGGAGAGGAAGAATCAAAAATTAGAATTTTAGTTTCCATGAAAAGAAAATATCTCATTAAACAAAATTATTTAGAAATTCAGCATTAAGTCCAGCATGTGTTCAGGTTTTTGCTGGGCTTAGTGCCAGCTAAAAAGTATATGGGGCCGATTTTCAGATAGAAGCCCTGCCTTTTCTTATCTTTCTTTTCAAAAATAAATAAACAACAATAAAAGAAGAATATGAAGAAGACAAAACTTAGGTGAAAATAAGAAAGCAGAAATGTCAGTGAGTCCCCATGCTGGCTTTGCAGGAGTGCTTCTTTTGAACTCCAGAGCCCTCTATCTCTGCTTTGAAGTCTGCATAAGTTTCAAGGGATAGAAGCAGAGGCTAGAACAAGTGGGTTAGAGAAAGGGATCATATAAGAAATTCTTTTTCATAAAACTGAAACCCCAATGGATTTACCCTAAACACAAAGATTAAAAAATGAATAAATATCCAGGTATAAGAATACAATAGTTTCAACTAACAAATGGGGAAGAAAAATTTCCCCTGAGAATGTATAACCACAATTAAGCTCTCACATAAGTTTGTAAGCCAAAAGCATGCAATCACATGCAAAAGCATGTGACCATAAAACCTTAATTGAGAATTCGAAGTGATTCCACACTGGTAGCCACCTCTAGGAACTGGCAGAAGTAAATATAAATTATCTCTGAAGACCTCAAAAACATTCTCATAGATGGAATTCAAAGATATATTAGTAAATCAAGTCAAAACCACAAAACATGCAAAGAAACAACACTATAGGTAAGAGCAATCTAAAATAACAAATGTTAGGCTCAGACCTGCAAATAAACTGAGATTTTGAAATGATCAGAGTACTAATATTCCTCATAGGATATTAAATAACTATTATAATATGTACATAGAAATAAAAGGGATGGTTGAAAATATGAGCAAGGAAATCATAAAAAAATAGCAAAATATATGTGAAAATAACAGTAGAATTTCTAAAAATGCATATTTAATATTAAAACTCAATAGGTACTATAAACAGCATGCTAGACATGGAGAGAAAAAAATAAAATAAAAGATAAATCCAAACAATTGTGCAAAACATGGCATGAGAGATAAAACAAAAACTTTTTTAAAAAGAGAGAAAAACATATAAAGCAGTGGTTCTCAAAATGTGGGTCATGACCACTTTGGAGGTCTCCTACATATCAGATATTTACATTATGACTCATAACAGTAGCAAAATTACAGTAATGAAGTAACAATGAAAATAATTTTATGGTTGGGGGTCACCACAACTTGAGGAACTGTATTAAAGGGTTGTGGCATTAGGAAGATTAAGAACCACTGATATAAAGCAAAGCTAGAAAGAGCCACTAGAAAATTCCACCATCATAATAGTGAAAAAAAATCATCTTTCACTCTGGCTGCTCCCTATAAAAAAAGAAAAGAAATTCCACCTCACTGATAATCAAAGTAAATACAGGATATAATTTTACACTCACCAGTTTGGCAGAAACTTAAAAATTGAACAGTAAGACATGAAGCAAATGGAACTCTCATCCCCTTGCAACTGCTTGGAAAAAAGAATGTGCCATGTGCATCCTCCTGATCTAACAATTGCACTCCTAGAAATAGACCTTAGTGAAACTTCTTACACATGTGTGTTAGAGAAAGATCCGTTCATGAATGTGTACTTCAGCAGTTTTCAAAACCCAAAGTAGTAATGGAGAAAGGAAAAACCATGGTATACTCCCACAAAGGAAAATTATAAAAATTATAAATCAGTAAAAACAAATAAACAGGAAAAACAAACACAGCAACAAACCCCTAGGGAATCTCAAAAATACGATGTTAAGTAAAAGATTCAAATCACAGAACAGAACAAGAATTATGATCACTATAGGCAAAAGCCTATATGTAAGACTTTTATAGAGATTATTTCTGTGAGAGTAAGTTAAAAGTCTTTGGGAAAAGGAATGGAAAAACCTGGCTAGCACTCCATTATTGTTAAAGGCTTGGTCTCACAGAAGGCAGGGCCTGCTAGCTTTTTGGCCTGAGCAGTAAGCAGGGCTTGCAGGCAGGCTTCTGTATATCTTGGGAATTTCAGAACTACTCCCTAAAGATGGATAACAGCCTCCAGATGGTCTGTTAAAGGTCAAGCATTATAGCTATTTGGTCCCCCCACACACACACACCTAGAGTTCTGTTTTGTGTCCATTTGATCTCTCAGAGCTTTGGTTTTTATGGTATGCTACTTCCAATTATTTAGCATAAGAACAACTTTAGATAAGGTTAGGAGTGTTGTTCTAGGCTAAGCAATAGACGCCCTGACACCAGGTGCTTAGGGCCTGCGTCCTTGGGTTTGAGCTATTAGATTATTGATTAATGATGTGTACATGCAGTACTGTCAATATAGTTGAGGTAAAATAAAGATTTGTTTTTGTCACACACCAGAGAGAGCGATGATCTTCCTTTTCTGTTAGACAATTTCAATTGTAGGACTTATACTCTGCCACGCTGTTGACATTCACCTCACACCACAGATCACATATAAATAAAGTTTAAATCAGACAAAACATTTTGGTCTTCTACAATTGCCCCAAATTATACAGGCAGTTAGGAATCAGGAAGAAATTTGAAGTTAAAAAGAAAAGAATCAAAGCTCAAAAAGAGAAATAGTGAGGAAGCCTATAGCCTGAGAAACGAAAGCTGTACAGGGTTGGAAATCCTCCAGTAGTCATTACCTTCCTTTGCTGAAATCCTCCAGTTACTCTTCCCAGTTATATACCAATCCCTTAGCATTCTAAGCTGAACCCACTTTAGGTAAACAAAACAGGCCAGTTTTACTCTCCAACCCCACACTTTCTCTGTTCCTGCTTTTTGTTACCATTGTTATTTCTTGCTAAAATTCCTTTTGCCTACATCTCATCATGTTAAAACCCCACTGATCACTCCAGGTACAAATTAAGAGATGCTCTCTCTATGAAACTTTTCCTAGTTCTCCCAGTTAAAAGCAGTTCTCTAAATTCTCAAAGTAGGAAGAACCTTGCTTTGACACATATTCACTCTTGTTTATAACTTCAAAATCTGGGGTAGCAGAACCTATACTCCAAGGAACCAGATCAAGTTCCAAGAATTCTGTTTGTAAATCACCTGCTATGCCTCCTGGTGGACATGGCAAAGAGACTATTATAATGACAGATGCAGTGAATGATGCTACTGGAGCAGACAGAGAATTAAAGATTAGCCCACCCCATTCTTTAGAGAATGGAAAGAGTGTACACTCAGATATAGGGAAGGTCAAATGTCTGGGCTGCCCAATTCTAATACCAAATGTCTTGGCTATCCCAGACTTCTCATGTTTAATTTAGAATGGAATGTTTCAGCCTATCAGTTTATGACTACTATAACCAATGTTGTTTCCCCATCAAAATTCATATGTTGAAGCCCTGATGGTATTGAGAGGTTAACCTTTGGGGCCAGAAGAGGTCATGATGATGGAACCCCCTCCTTGATGTGATTAGTTTCCTTATAAAAAGAGGAAGAGACACCAGAGCCTCCTCTCTCTGCCACATGAGGACACAGCAAGAAGACAGACATCTCCCCAAGAATCTGATCTGCTAACACCTCAACATTGGACTGCACAGCCTCCAGAACTGTGAAAAATAAACATCTATTTATTTAATCCACCCCGTCTATGGAATTTTTCATAGTAACCTGAGAAGACTGAGACAGTGACCTTAAGAAAAGATGTGCAAATACTAAAGGAACAACCTACTTGACATCAGGGAGGAACAGCAGTGACATTCATAAAAGAAAATTACATAATCAACCAGCAAAGGCAGTAACATGGATTGGGGTCAGCAAGGCACAGACAGTGAGGCCACTTTTCTCAGGAAGGTGACTGGACTTCAACATCTATTTCTATTAACAGTTACCAGATACTTAGACAAATGACACTACTAAATGCAGAGAAGCCAGCTACTTTTTCAACCCCGTAGACATGAAAGCTACAGAGGAATGAAGACTGAAAGAGGAGCCATCACACAATGTTTCTGTACCTCTTTTACGTACAGGAGCCAACAGTTTTATGAACATGAAAACTTCACAGGCTGAACTATCGAGAAGGAAATAGAATTGCCAGATCTCAACCAAGGGATTACAATACTGCCTTACAACCCCAATTTTACTTCACCAGAAACCCCATTTGTGAGGGAGAATGACTGTGGCACAGCTGTGCTATCAGATTGTAAACTTGAATCTCATCCAACCTCCTGTTCCTGCAGTGACCAGTAAGTTGCTCATAAACTCCATAGCCTAGCTCTCCCGAGGTTGGTGTGCTCACCAATGGGACAAATCTCATGGGAGCCAGAGCAGTTAGGGGATAAGCAACAACTTGTGAAACATATGTGTAGTGAAAGACAGAATCCTGGCCTTCTGCGAATGTTACCGGGCATAACTCTGAAGCTATCTCCACACAATACAAGTTGAGCACACTCCTGTCTCCCCGTGGTGATAGTCAGCAGTCTAACCCACAGAGCTCACAGGGTGATGATCTATCAGATAACAACCTTACAACTGTCATATTGTTAGGACTACTTATTCACACCCCAAATGATCCTGGCACCGCTTGGGTGCTGGCTACAACAAATCTATCAGTGGCAGCTGAAACCTCTCATGCAGCAGGGGGTGTAAAAGATTTACTGTGTCATTGTTTAATGAAACTGGTCTTTGAATATCAAACGGCCCCAAGAATTATATTCAAATATATTACTTTCATGTGTGTCATTTACCTGATCCAAAACCAGCTCAAAAATAAATTATTGAACTTTAAATTTTTTATTCAGCCTCGATTAAAATCATAGGCCCTATGTTTCAATAGCAACTAATAGAAATTTTAAATAAAGAGCTGTTGAAATTGTGCTATTGAGAATGCAAAATAGAGGGTTATGAATTACCTATGTTGAAACAAAAAATAAGGGGAATGTGAGTGATATTGGCATGTAAATTACCACAAAGTTGTAGTGAGTTATGTTTATTCATTGTAATGTAACTATAAAATTGATTTTTTTCATAAATCTATTTACTAAAAGGAAGAATATTGAAAAAATTTTAAACAACTACAGGGGTCATTGATTTAGAACTTTAAGACTATAAATGTTTGTTATTAGAAACTGTATTTGTTAGAAGAACTTAACTCTTTTTTAAGTGACATTTCTCTTAGGATATTGATTTTTCTTGCCAACCTTGACATAATTAACCCACTACCTGTGATTTCACTATCTAGCACTAATTTACTTAATTGATGTAAAAGAATAGATACCCTTAGGATTAAAAATATACAGAAGGGAGACCAACTTCCAGAGTGGTGATATGAGGAGTGCAGACCCTCTTGTCAATGACACAACTATTCAACAGCTAAAAATCATATTTTTTAAAAGTTTAATCTCTAGAAACTACCCTAAGGGCATACAGCAAATGGAAAACATCTATTGAAGAAAATCTACAAAATCTCCGTAAGAACATCAATAGCCTGAGGTATTTAAGGCAGGAATTTGCTCTGATGCCCTCTCGACCCCTGGGTCCCAATATGATGGAAGCTTCGTGGGCAAATGCAGCCAAGACCAGGATTGTCCTCCACCCAGCTGCCAGTCAAGGACAAGAAAAAGTAACAGGCACCCGCTCTCACTTATCCAACACACACAGGATGCATATTCTTCTCTAGCATATACGGAATGTCCAAGAGAGCTGTGTGCTTGGCCACAAACAATGTGGATGTCACCACAGGAAAAGGACAACAGAACTGTAAAGAAAAATTCTGACTTCAGCAAGCCACCGAACCAACCCTAGCAGCCAGACTTCTTGTTATTACATGAAAATAAATGTCTTTTTATTAATCTAGTGTTGGTCAGGATCTCCATTTCTTGAAGCTAAAAGCATTCATGACTAATCTGACTGTTATGCCAGAAAGGGAGAAGATGGTGCTGACGGTTCTTACAGGAGATGCTGAAATTTCCTACAGGAGAATATGAAAAGTCATTGTGGAATTCAAGTAGAGTTTTTTATTCCCCACACCTACCATGCCAGCAGTCACCATGTTAGAAGTCACCTGCACTACGGCTGCCCATAATCTCACTTGTCACCAGACTGTGGCCTGGATTAGGACAGCCCCATGATTCATTTTAGTGATTCCTCAGCCTCTTAGTGAACATATGTAATGATAGCTAATCCTTCTGCTTTGTCTTCAGGGCTTTCAATTTGCAGTTTAATGCCTTTAATAGTGATCTGAAAATTACTTTCAATTTGGTTAACAAACTGAAAAAAAAATTTCCTACTCTCTTCCTGTAAACAGGGCAAAATTAACCCCTGATAGCAGTGGATCACAAAGTGTAGTCCCCAAACCCGATGCCTCTGCATGATCTGAGAACTTGTTAGAAATGAAAGTCACAAGCTTAGAGATTGAAAAATGAATGAATGAATGAATGAATGAATACATACATACGTGAAATACAAATTCTCAGGCTGTTGCAGACCTACTAAATCATAACTTAGAAGTACTACGGCCCTGTGACACAAAGCCATATCACGCAATGTACCCTTTCTTTCTCCTTCTACTCTTCTGCTTTCCTTTTCTTCCCAGATTCTTCCAGTATCTATCTTTTCCATTTTCTTCTGTTAAAGTTAAAAGCTTCCCAGTAGTATCCAAATGCATCATTTGATCTCTTTAATCACCAAAATGATCACCAAGTTTTATTGGAGATTTTCTATTCATATAACAGAAATGTATAACCCCAAAGCTCACTCTCCAAGTATGTAACAACAGACTGTCAAACCCAGAAGAGAAGTAGAGTGGAAAGGTCCCAGGTCTTTGTCTCCATCCCCAATGAAACACTGAACCTCTTTTCTTCATTAATCCACTCTAAGTCATCGAACTTTTACCTCATATTTTTCCTTCTCTCCTCCTCCATCTTTTCACCTAGTAGCCAGTCAACGCACTTCGTTTTCAAAATTGCTCTTACCATCAACCCTGCCTCATTTTGACCTCAAATGATTGTCTTTGCTCTGACTAAATCTCACACTATCTATTGTCATATCTCTCAGCCAGGGAAGTGAAGGCTGAACATCCATGAGCTGTATATGTACATCCTGGAGATTCAGCCTAATTATCTTCTGCTAAAGACAACATATTATTGTTCCATTCATTTTTTTAAATAATTTTATTGAATCATAATTATGTACATTGGTGCAACCATAGGGCACAATTCATATACATTCAGAAATATTTTGATCGTACTGTTACAGATAGCCTTCATGGCATTTTCTTGATCACTATATAAAGACATTGATACTCTACCTTTAATAAGTTTCACCAGTATCCTGCTAAGATGCACCATAGGTGTGTTCCCACTAATTGCCCTCCCTC
>CAUYON010003804.1:0-26416 GCA_963573935.1 Arctocebus calabarensis
AAGAGGTACCCAATCAATTGTCCCAGCCAGTATCAACCTCAAATCAAAGAGTTGAAAAGTCTCTGGTGACTAGACAGCTGAAGTCTGCTGGCAGCTTTAGTATAACTCACTCCAGTGTTCTGTGGGCTCAGGAGGGCCCCCCTATGCCAGTAAATTGGCCTGGGAAGGTTGATGCCCCTTTCCCGGCCTTGCCTCTCTGTCACACCCAGTCTCTGGTAACACTGCAGGGCTGTGGTCCAGTTTCCTCCAATGAGCAGATGCTCTAGAGGTTTGCACCTGCCTAGGTCACACGGGGCTCTGTGGCTCCTCAGCCAGTCCACTGGTTGTGTCGGTGTTGGCAGAGGGGAAGGTGAGGCCTAACAACCTGGGTACTTGAAGGGGGCTAAGGCGATTCACTCAGTTCCAGCACTGTCCCTGATTGATGTAAAGCAGATGAAAAAGCTGATAGAACAAGTTCGCAGAATTTCTGCCCTGTGGAGGAGACGCTGGGCTGCTAATAGTCCTGACTTAGTCTGCGAGCTTCAGCCCTTTGTCTCAGCTGTCATCCCCTGAGGGCTAGGTGTGGCCGAAGTTTAGCAAAGCCCTGGTCCGCTTTTCGGCCAGCCAGCCAGCCACCTTTCGGCTCACTCTCTCACCATTCCCAAGCTGGGAGAGCAGCACAGACCAGCGGCAACCCACGCCCTGTCCACACCCCTTGAGAAAGTGTTCAAGAATCTGGACTCTGTGGGGGAGAGACCTCTAGACCTCAGGGTGAGAGTGGAGGGGAGTGCTGGGAGTTCCAACTTGCAGGTAGAGAATATATACAGTTTTATACAGCTTTATGCCTGGCAGGAGAGTGCCGTGGCACAGGGGAAGGAGTTCCAGTTTTTAGAGGGTCTCTCCCGTGGGGTAGAGTGGGAGGATATCTGAACTCTGCTCACTTGTTTGTATGGAGGTATGGCATATACTGCAAGCTGTTCTCTTGGGGGAGGGGACTCCCATCTGCTTGGTGATGTGCTCTGTACCTTTTATTTGTATCCTTGGGGTCGCAGGTCACTCCAAAAGGGTTGATGTGCATTCCTCAACCTTGTCTCTTGGTTCAGCTCCAAACCATTGGCTTTCTTGCTAAATTTCTGTCCTTTAGCTATCCTTCTGGACAGGAGCGTCTGCAGAAAGCTGGCTACAGACTGCCATCTTGGCTCCTCCCCTCTCTTTGCCCATTTTTAAGTGAAATTGTTTTTTTCCCCCTATTGAGTTGTTGGAACTCTTTGTATCTTAATCATTAATACCTTGTCAAATGAGGAGTTTGTAAACATGCTATGGGTTGTTAATTTTTTTGATTACTTTGCTGTGAAGAAAGTTTTTAGCTTGATGTGGTCCCATTTGTCCAGTTTTGCTTTGGTTTCCTGTTCTTTAGGAGTATTACTTAAGAAATCCTTGTCCAGACCAACGTCTTGAAGCATTTCCCCAAAGTCTTATTTTTGCGGTTTCATAGTTTGGGGTATTAGACCTAAGTCATCTTCACTCCATTTTGCTTTGATTTCTTGCATTTAGTAAAAGAAGATAAACCTTTAATTGTTTTGTTTTTTTTTTTTAGACACAATTTCACTTTGTTACCCTTGGTAAAGTGCTGTGGCATCACAGCTTGCAGCAACCTCCAACTTTTGGGCTTAAGCAAGTATCTTGCAACCTTCAACTCTTGTGTGTAAGCAATTCTGTTGCCTCAGCCTCCCAAGTAGCTGGAACTGCAAGTGCCTGCCACAATGCCCAGCTATTTTTAGAGATGAGAGTCTCACTCTTGCTCAGCCTGGTCTTGAACCTGTGAGTTTAGGCAATCCACCCACCTTGATCTCCCAAGTGCTAGGATTACAGGTGTGAGCCACCGTGCCCAGCCAAACCTTTAATTTTGTTCTTCTGCATATGGACATCCAGTTTCCCTAGCACCATTTATTGAAAAGACTGTCCTTTCCCAACTATAAGTTCTTGGGAACTTTGTCAAAGATGTGTGGATTCATCTCTGTGTCCCCTATTCTTTGATTACTACAAGGGAGTATAGTTTTAAGATAGGGAATGTGATTTCTCTAGTATCTTTTTGCTCTAGGCGGCTTTGACTATTCTGGGCCTTTGTGGTTTCATATAAATTTTAGGATTATTTTTCCCTCTCCCCTCCTGCTTGATTTCCAGTCACTTTTACTTTACTTAGTGCACATGTGTGTCTCTCGGTCAGTTTCAATTTATTAGAGGGTACATGTAGTGTTTGTTTTACCATTCTTGAGAACTTTACTTAGGGTAATGGTCTCCAGTTCTATCCAAATAACTGAAAGAGGCATTCATCCTTTTATGTGGCTGAATAGTATCACATTTTATTTAATCCACTTATGAATTGACGGGTACTCAGGTTGATTCCATGACTTTGCAATTGTGCATTATGCTGCAATAAACATTATGCTGTTTCATAAAATGACTTCTTTCCTTTTGGGTAGATATGCAGTAGTGGGATTCCTGGATCACATGGTAGGTTTACTTCTAGTTCTTTGAGAACTTCCCATACTGTTTTCTCAAGGGCAGTACTAATTTGCAGTCCCACCAACAGTGTAAGCTTTCCATTCTTTCTGCATCTACACCAGCCTATGTTCTTGAATTTTTTAATAATAGCTATTATGACAGGGGTAAGGTGATCTCAGGTAGGTTTTAATTTGCCTTTCCCTGGTGATTAGTGATTTGGAGCATTTTTTCATGTGTGTGTTGGTCATCTATCTTCCTTTGAAAAACTTCTCATGCTTTTGCCCACATTTTAATGGAGTTGTTAGTTTTTTTTCTTGTTGATTTCAGTTCTTTTGTAGATGGTAGATATTAGCCTTTATTGTGTAGTCTGCAAATACTTTCTCCCATTCTGTAGTTTGTCTATTTGGTTAGCTAATTATTTTCTTCTCTTGGCAGAAGTTTTTTATTTAATAAAGTTCCATTATTTTTGTTGTTGCTACAATTGCTTTTATGGGTCTTAGTCATAGATTCTTTGTCTAGGGAGAATTTTTTCTACTTTTTCTTCTAGAATTCCTATAGTTTCATGCCTTTCATTTGAGTCTCTTATCCATTTAGAAATAATGTTTGTGAGTAGGGAGAAATAGGGATTCTGTTTCATTCTTATGCATGTGACCATCCAATTTCCCCAGTGCCATTGATTGCCATTTATCGCCATTTATTGCAGAGGGCTTCTTTCCCCCAGTGTATATTGCCATCTGCTTTGTCGAAGATCAATTGGTTTTCTGTTTTGTTTCATTGGTCTATGTCTCTATTTTTGTGCCAATACCATGCCATTTTGGTTACTATAACCTTGTAGTATAGTTTGAAGTCTGGTAATATGATGCTTCCAGATTTGTTCTCTTTGCTTAAGATTGCCTTGGCTATTTGGGCTCTTTTCTGGTTCCAAATGAAGCACAGAATTATTTTTTCTAGATCTATGAAATATGATTTGGGATTTTGATAGGGACTGCATTGAATCTGTAAATCATTTTGGGTAATATGGGCATTTCAACAATATCGATTCTCCCAATCCATGAGCATGATGTGTTTTACATTTGTTTGGGTTCTCTGTGACTTCTCTCCTCAGTGTTTCAGAGTTCTTCTTGTAGAGATCTTTCTCCACTTTGGTTAAGTAAATTCCTAGGTATTTTCTTTCTATCTCTATAGATGGTATTGAGTATTTGTTTCAACTCTCACCTTGACTGTTATTGGTATGTAGAAATGCCACTCATTTGTGTACATCAATTTTATATCCTGAGTCTTCATTGAATTTATTTATCAATTTCAGGATACCCTGAGTGGAGTCATCTTCAAGACAAGATCATATCATCAGTAAAAAGCAATAGTTTTGTTCTTATCTTTCCCGATTTCTATACACTATATTTCTTTCTGTTGCCTGATTGTTTTGGCTAGTACTTTCAATTCTATGTTAAATAGAAGTGGTGACAGTGGGTACCCTTGTCTTTTTCTAGTTCTTAGGGGGAATGCTTTTAACTTTTCCCAATTCAGTATGATGTTGGTTGTTGATTTCTCATAAATGGCTTTTATAATTTTGAGATGTTCCTTCTAGGCCTAGTTTGTTGAGGATTTTTATTGAAAGTGTGCTGGATTTTGTCAAATACTTTTTCTGCACCTATTTAGATGATCACATGTTCCTTATTTCTGTTTTTGTTTGTGGTGGGTCACATTTATTGATTTATGTATGCTGAACAATGTTTGCATTCCTGGGATGAAGCCCTCTTGCTCATAGTGAATTTTTGTTTATTTTTTGATGCGGTGTTAGATTCTGTTTGCTACTATTTCATCAAGGATATTTGCATCTGTATTCATAAGGGATATCAGTCTGTAGTCTTCTTTGTTGTGTCCTTTCCTGGCTTTGGTATTAAGGTGATGCTGGCTTCATAGAATGAATTGGGGAGAGTCCCTCTTGCTTGATATTATAGAATAATTTCTGCAGTATGTATACCAGTTTATCTTCGTAGGTCTGGTAGAATTCAGCTATAAATCCATGTGGTTCAGAGCTTTTCTTGGTTGGAAGAGTGTTTATCACTGTTTCTACCTCACTGCTTATCTGGTCAGAAGTTGTTTCATCCTGATTAAGTCTTGAAAGGTTGTGAGTGCCTAAGAATTTGTCTATTTCCTCTGTTTTCTAGCTGATGTTCATAGTATTCATGAATGGTAATTTGTATTTCTTTTTTTTTTTTTTTTTTTTGCAGTTTTTGGCCAGGGCTGGGTTTGAAGCTGCCACCTCTGGCACATGGGGCTGGCGCCCTACTCCTTTGAGCCACAGGCACCGCCGATAATTTGTATTTCTGTAACATCAGTTGTAATGTCTCCTTGTCCATTTCTAATTGAGCTTATTTGGGCACTTTCCCTTTTATCCCTGGTTAGTCTAGCAAGAGGTCTATCAGTTGTTTATCTTTTCTAAGAATCAACTTTTTGTTTCATTTATCCTTTGTATTTTTTGTTTTTTATTTTGTTTAGTTCTGCTCTGAGCTTAGTTAATACTTTTCTGCTGGACTTTTGTTTGGTTTGCTCTTTTCTCATTCCTTGAGATGTGTCATTAGATCGTTAATTTGTGATCTTTCTGTGTTTGTGTTGTAGGCAGAATGGCTATGAATTTTTTGCTTTGAGGGGACTACTTTAGATTTTGACAGCATATGTGCCCTTTCATGTTCAGTTTGAGGCATTTTTTTATTTCCCTGTTAATTTCATTATTGCCCTATTAATTGTACAGCATCAGGTTGTTTAATTTCCATGACTTTGTACAGATTTGAATGTTTCTCTTGGAATTGATTTCTAGTTTTATTCCACTGTGGTCTGAGAAGATATTTGTTATAATGTTTTTTCAATTTGTTGAGACAGGTTTTATGGCCTAAGATGTGATCAATCTTGGAGAATGTTCCATGTGCTGATGAAATGAATGTATATTTAGTAGTTTGGGGGTAAAATATTTTGTAAATATCTGTTAGGTCCATTTTTTTTTAAGGAGTCCCTTTTAAGTCCATTATTTCTATTTCCAGCTTTTATCTGTTTACTCTGTCAGTGGGCTGTTGAAGTCCCAGGCCATTACAATGCTGCCCTTCATCTCTTTGCTTAGATCTAGCAGGATTTGCTTTATGAATCTGTGTTGGCTGCATAAATATTTCGGTTTTCACTGTATAATGCTCATCTTTGACTTTCTCTACCTTTGTTGGTTTAAAGTCAGTTTTATCTGAATGGCTACACCTGCTGCTGTTTGGTTTCCATTTGTGTGGAATTTCTTTTTCATGCATTTATCTGGAGTCTTTCTTGCTCTTTTGAGTTCCCTTCATATAATATTAAAACCCAGGAGTATAATTGTGCATCTGATTTTTGGTTCTTTTGAAGGTGCTTGCTTGAGTGGATCATAACTGAATTGGTTTGTGCAAAGGGCGACTGACAGAGTTTTCTATGTGGCCATCTTGCTTCACCATTTCTCTGTCATTGTATTTTTAAAAAGGAAAGAAAAAAAAAACAACAACCAGGGTTCCCCCTTATTGCAATTAGAAAACCCCTGATCTTAGCACCACCCAGATACTACTTTTCAGTGACATGAATGAAGCAAGCCTTGTTTACTTTCTTCTTTTCAAGGCTCCTCTGAGAGCTCAGCTCCCAGCTCTACTAGTTAGTCTTTGCTTGATTTTACAAATGCACAGAAATTGATTTAAGTTGTCATTTTTAACATTTCTGAAATGGTGCATTAATTCACAACTGGTGATTATTCAGTGAATTATCCCTAGATGTGGACTTCATTGGGCCCACAACCCTGAACTAGACGAGGCCCTACCAGACAATGGGCATGTGTGGTGGAGTTGCACCTGTCTGCCTTCACACTTAAACCATGTGGCTTCCAAAGAACAGAATAAAGACCAACACGAGAAAATGCCCTGCACAATCATTACAAAGGCAGAAACCATTGTCTGTAATGAGGGGGGAAATGAAAAGATGACATAAATATTTTGTACAGTATTACATGTAATGAGTCTGTGTTACTTTAGTGAGCCAAATTTTACCCAATTCTGAAATACTAAAGAACATCATTTAAAATTGAAGGAAAAAATTGCCTTTTAGGACAATTCAATGGAAAGAGTCATTTCTAGTGTTATATATGTGTTTGGCATTACCTCAGTTTCCATGAGAAGTAGAACTGTTAGGGGCTGATGGGCTGGAGGGTAGATCGAAACTCAATTTCCTTTCCAGCTTTTTATCCATCCCAAGGCTCCTATAATTCAGGTGAGTTAGATTTGGAAAAGCATTCTCTAAAAAGAAAGTGTTGTTTAAAGCTGTCATCTACCTATATCCAGTCCAACTTCAAACCCTGCTGAGTCTAACTCCTAGAGATAGTTTACGTCTTTCCAATACACATTTACTTTATCACCACTGCCTCTACCCTACTTTGGATATGTTTTGCCCAACACGATAGCCTCTTGATTCTCTTCATTCTACACACAGATGCAGTCAAGAAGGACCCTTTAAAAATCCAAAAATCTAACTTTGCCATTATCTTGCTTACTGAGGGCTTCCTGTCACTTTAGGATAAATTCTGAAGTCTATAACAAGCCTCTAAGAACTTTAGTATTCTATCCAACATTGAATGTCTCTTTCCTAGTCACTAACTGGCCGGCCTTCAGTTCTTCACACATATAAAATTATTTCCTGCTCCAGGGCCTTTGCACGTGCCATTCCTTTGACCACACATGCTTTTCCTTCTGCTTTGTGTGGTCACCTCCTCTAATAGTCTTCTAAGTAGTCTAATATGTATGTCACTTCTTTAGATAAGCTTTTCCTGATAACTCTCTTTCCCCTCTAAATCAAGAGTCACTTAAAAGCACTAATTATACATTAAATGTTTTGTGGTTGTTATTCTTTTCTTCCATGACTCTAAGCTCCATGAGGGTCAGAAATGGTCTATTTTGTTGCATATACTCAGTTCTAAATATGATCCTTAGCCCATAATGGATGCTTATTAAATACTTACAACTGAATATATTAATCCTGGAACATTCTGGATCAAGAATAAAGATGTTAGCAAGAGATCTGCTGTTTATTACAAAATCTCCACAGTAGTATATAATAATAAATGACACATTTACTGACTCTAGCACACATCATGAATGTGGCAGAGCAGAAACAGTAGCACGGCCTTAACATAAATTACTACTGAAAACAACCTTGACAATCTGGTATCTGATGTGTCTGCCTCCAAGATATTCAACACTCCTGAAGTTCTGCCTAAAATAGGGAGCCATTGCATTTTTTGGAAACCAAAATGGCACTTATGGTTATTGTACTCTTTAAGTCATCCCATCAATACCTGCTCCCTCTCTTTTGAGTACAGAATTAAGTCTGTTTGCATTCTGGTTACATAGAGCTTCATATCACCCTTTTGTCTATCACAGCCTAATAGGTCTTTAGAACTATTATGCTCAGAACATGTTCATAACCGCTAAGTGCAATTTCTTCACCATCATTACTATATCTAAACGTATTCATCATTCAGCTACCTTCAGGGTCCATTAAAATTCTCATTATTTTCAAATGAGTCATAGTCTCCCTTCAGCCAGATTAGGAAGAAATCTGGAATTGATATAATAAATTTTAACTTAGTATTTTTTTTCTGTCAAACCATGTAGCGGGCACTGCATCACAGGCCATAGACATCCAGTCGGCTAACAGTTTCATAAGGTTGCTTATGTCAGGATACTTTGTTAGCCTTTTTGTTTCTTCCTGGTTCCCTCTAGCAGTGAGTCAGACTTTCTCAGATGCCTCTGGGATTTTCTTAATAAAGAATTCTCTGAGGCTATGGTGACAACTTCTCCTGCTTGGACAGAGGGCTTTGTCTTTGGCCAAGCCCCAGGAAGGGAGGGGTTCCTACCTCGAAGAAATGAATTTCAAATGTCAGACTTGAGAGCCTTGTGAGGCCTGTGCTGTGTCTTGCAGCTAACTGGGAGTCCACACTAAAGTAGGTAGCTACCACAGAATGAAAGGGAATCAGAGTGGCACAGGGATCCCCCTTAGTTCCAAGTGTGCAGGGCAGTGAGCTGTGGAGCCTGGCTCATTCGTACACCAACATCTCCCAAGGCCAGGGCCAAGAAATTGGAGCTTGTAGCCGGAGTTCTCAGAACACTACACATAGGTCCTTCCAGAATCAAAACGAGAAAGAATAGAAGGATAACATGACTCACTTTGTCCACTTGACTTATGTTCTTGCAAATGGCTGGACATTTAAATGACCTCTTACTGTAAGAAGGAGGGAATATAAAAGCAATTTAGCCTGTCAGCACTTTTTCCACTATATCTCATCATGAACAATGAAATAAGATGCAATCCTCAGGGCAAGCTCAGAGATTGCAAATTATTCCTTCTCGTGCTTTCCTTTTCCTCCAGTACAATCCTCTGAATCATCTAAATAGGTATATTACACTGAAAAATCCATGGAAAAGACATGAACTTGGTTGAAAATTGTCTTGATGTAGTGGAAAGAATGAAATTTGGAGTCAGGCCAAACTGAATTTTAATACAGCTTCCCGGGCTCACTGTTTTGAGAACAACTAGATCATGTTTATGGAAGTGTCTGGCTTAGCATCTGGGATAAAATCAACCTTTAATGCTCTCTGATTCCTTGTCCCCTTCCCCACCTTTAAGCAGACATCATTCAGAAGATAAGCTTTAGGTCAGAATGAAATGGCAGATTAGGATAAGTTTGATCAAAGGTGTAACTTTTGTTTCTAAAAACAATTGTCTGACTTCTTATTGACAGCTCAGGGGTACCTATGGGTCGGTTGAAGATTGAGGTAGCATGCTAGGCTTTCATTTATTTTTTTGTTTGCTTTAATGACTATGTCACCTTAGGTCAAATGCTGTGGTGTCACAGCTCACAGCAACCTCCATTTCTTGGACTTAAGTGATTTTTGTTGCCTAAGCCTCCCGAGTAGCTGGGACTACAGGTGCCTGCCACAACGTCCAGCTATTTTTTAGTTGTAGCCGTCATTGTTGTTTTAGGAGGTCAGGGCTGGGCTCAAACCTGCCAGCTTGAGTGTATGTGGTCAGTGCCCTACTCACTGAGCTACGGGTGCCAAGCCATGCTAGGCTTTTAGATTGTGCTTGTGAGTATCTAGGAGAATAAAAGAATTCTTTAAATCTCCCCACCCCCTCATCCCCACCCACCATGACTTCTCAGTCATCCCCTTATTGGGATTTATCTCAGCAGACATGAGGTCACTTCACTGTGACTATTCAAACACCTTTGCCCAGTGCCTGAAGCTTAAAACAAAAGACACGAACCAGTATACATTTTGTGATAACTTTTTCTTCTCTTTAGAAAAAAAATATGTACAAAAAAAGCTACGAAGAGCCAATATGGAAGTGTCAAGAAAACATTCTGATAGGTACAGACAAAGGAGGTCCTTCTCTCAAAGAAGTTACATGTTAGTTATCACCATGCTAGAAAAATGAGATGCAGTTAAAATTCTAAAACGATTCAAAGCCACAAAGTGAAGCCGTTGCTCTGGGGCTTTATGCTGTAGATGCTCTGATTCCCTTTCTGTAAAATAATACTGTGCAAACTGTAAAATATTCATTTTCATATAAAGTCCATATAATATGATATACAAAACTGTTGAGTTCACAGGAGAGGCTGCTTTTTGGAAAGAAGAGGCAGTGTCACCTGTCTGCCCAGTGACATGGTTCCATAAAGATTTTGAGTTCTGAGGTGGGTGAGGCCATTATCTGAGAAAGAATCATTTAACCCCAATACCCCCCAATCCAGAATTTTCTGACAATTGTGTAACAAGGTGGCTTCATTAAGTTTATTACTTTGAGTACAGCCACCTGTTAACAGATCAAAAATACAAAATCCTTCCTGAGGGTAATTATTTTCCACAATTGATTTTGAGATTTTTACCACTAACTAGCATTGTCTTTCCTGTAACTCAAAAGTTTAACTTTCATTAAAATTCAAAAACTCTGGAAGAGGCAGCAACTCTGGTAATAAAAGTTTAAAATGAACTGTTATATTTCTGTTTATAAAACTGAGAAAAGAAGGTTTGTGTACAAATATCACAAAACAACATCAACCATTGAATAAATGTGGTTCTTCAATGCACACTTGAATGAGAAGAAAGTTTTGTTGGTTTTAAAATTCTGGCATAAATATATTAAAGCTGACCAAAAAAAAAAAAAAAAAAAAATCAGGGCAAGCTACATCACTTTCTTATACAAAAAAATGTACAAAACATTAGCTTCTAACTAGATAAACATAATATTTGTTCTCACAGTTTGACATAAAGTAACTGTGTATTTTGAAGTATCGAATTGGAAGGTGATTAAAAAAACAGCTTGTGACACAGCAGGCATTTCAGGTAACTTCGGTCATGGAGGCAGAGTGATTCTGTAGACCAAACACAAGCAGATAAAGTCTTAGAGCTGGATAAATGGAGCAGCACACACACATACACCCCTGAATAGTCTCGACTTTTCTTGTCTCCTTACGTGTACAAATACTGTTTCCTCTCTCTAGTACGTTCTTCAAATTCCATTAGTTCTTTTCTTTAATCTTCCCTAGTTTTTTTAAACACCAAAGTACGATCATTTCTTCATCTAAATCTGTTCTCTGTATGATTCTATCTTATGCTTGACGATTTTCAAATACACATAGAAGCATTTATGTTTCTCAAAGTAACTTTAGCATTCCAAAAGTTTTGAATGTAATGTTTTCAATATCGAGCCATTCCAATTAAAAATAATTTTGATTTATCCTTCAAGTCATGAGTCATATAGAAATGAGTATAATGTTTCAAAATGTGTAGAATTTTTTTTTTTAGTTTTTTTTTTTTTTTTTTCCCTAGAGAATGTGGTCTACATAATACAGATCCATTAAACTTTCTGGAGACTTGCTCTGTAGTCTTGTACATGATCAATTTTCATAATGATTCATGAGCTTTGAGGAAGGTTATATATAATGCATGTTAGATCAACTTGTCATGTATATACTTTGCATGCTTATTTTTACTGAGATAATTGTTTTAAAATCTATGACTGAGGATTCATGCATTTTTCTTATACTTATGTTAATTTTTAAATACTATATTACCCCCACCTCTTGCAGGCCCAAGGCCTTATCTTTTATTTGGACTTAAAACTCAGTGTTCTAGCTCCATGAAATTAGCCAATACTTTTTAGAACTATGGCTTTATGTGATCATTGAGTTTCCTGATTTCCTATTTGTTTCTGGGACACTGAGAATTTACATTATATTCTCAAGCTCAGCTGTACAGTTTAGAAACTGAGTATTTTGTATTTTTGAGGTACTTTTGTCTTCTGTCTCTGAAAACTAGATTTGGTGCATTTCCTGCCACAGGCAAAAAATAACTTTCTCTTTATGTTTTTACTTCTATAATATGCTTTTCATATTTTTTTTTTTGAGTAATACTTCTGTTTATCTATATAAGATTCCTCCTAGACTAAGTGGTAAAGTTAAAGGAATTTGATATTCTAAGATAACTAGATGGGTGATTTGGGGCAGATTACCTTGCTCTCTCTTCGAGACTTGTTTTTTTTCCTATTTATAATATGAAGTCTACTATCATTAGTTCTGAATCAAGAGGCTATCAGAATCTTCTAGGAGTACTTTTTATCAAGCACCATACTACTGAATCAGAATCTTGTGGGGTGAGGGGTCCAGGCATCTGTGGTCTTACGCTTGGTATAGACTAGATTCTTTTTTTTTTTTTATTAAAGGGAAAATAAATCTTTTTTCCCAAGTGGAAGACATAAGGAGTCTCTATATCACATCCAGAATGAGTTAACACAATTGCTTCATTTCTAAATTGCTTTTTGTTAACAGAAACTGACCTCATCAATAAGAACGCAATTGCTCAATGCTAATAGAAACTAACTGTTAGAACTGCAAAGGAAGGGCCTGTGGCTCAGAGAAGTAGGGCACGGGCCCCCTATGCTGGAGGTGGCGGGTTCTAACCCAGCCCCAGCCAAAAACCACACACACAAACACCAAAAAAAAGGCTGTTCCTGTGGCTCAGTGAGTGGGGCGCCAGCCCCATATGCTGTGGGTGGCGGGTTCAAACCCAGCCCTGGCCAAAAACTGCAAAAATAAATAAATAAATAAAAAGAACTGCAAAGGAAGTTCTTGCCCACAGGAGAAAATGCAGGGGAATATTTACTTTTCAAGGAGTATAACTCAGATCAAACATGCCAGCCCTGATAGCTTATTTCCATATTCACTGCTGGGAGTTGCAGATTTCCAAAAAGGAATGTTCCCTGAATAAAATCTCAGGCTGTGTGGTATGGTGGTAGAACAGGCAGGCTCTTTAGAATTAGACGGGTCCATGTTTAATTTTGATTGGGTGACTGTGGGCATGTTAAGTACTGGCACCTTACTTTCCCTACTGTAAATGCGATAATTACTAATTGCAGCATTATTGTGAGGATCAAATGAGATGGCTCTCAACAAATGCTATTCATTGGTCTTAACCAATGAATAAAGGGTTTAGCTTTCCTACCTCTCCACGTGGAAATGTTTGGTACCCAAAGCAGATGCGCAACTACTTGAATCTTTCCCATTGGTATGATCCGCAGAACTTGGGAGCCAATAATTCCCATTCAGCTTCCTGTAGCTTCCTTTTATTTAAGGAAGTCCTGGTCACAGTTTCTCATAAATCTCTACTTTCCACAGGGGTTCAAATAGTGACGATGGTCCAATCTGAGGCTCTTGGTTTTGGCCAAAGTGTCTAGTTCAGGTTTTGGTTCTAATTTGTATCCATTCATTTGACAACATTTCTTTCTTTCATGTCTAGTGAATGCTAGGAAATCTGAAGGCTAAGACATAGTTTATGGGGTCCTGATTGTCAAAGATCCCTAAGTCCTAGCCAGGAGGCTGATAGGAGGCAACACTTGGTTCCCACTCATAGGAGATGGGTCATTTGGCCCAAGCCTGGTATTCAGGAAAAGCCTCATAAAGTATCCAGATGAGGGGACAAACTACTGGCTGGGTTCAGCTACTGCCTGTGGTAAACAATGAATTTATATATACATATATTTAAAAATCCTTCTTGTGAATTTATAGATATATTTTAGAAATCTGTCTTATAAATAGCGGTTTTAAAAGCCCCGTTTAGCACTTCATTTTTCAACGTAAGTAGAATCCCCCAAATATGGTCTGAGTGTCTCCAGGCCTGATCAACTCTCCATAGTCCTGAGGGTGAGAGGAAGGAGCCAGGGGATGGCATCAGAGGGGTAATACTTGAGCAGTGTCGGAAGGATGAGGTATGGGAAGAAGGTGTTCTTAAGTCAACATTCAGGGGACAGTACTGACAAGGACACAGAGATATGTTTGTGGAACTCAGCAAATATTGTTCCATTTTAAATTTTGGTTACTTCACTTCAAACAGAGATAAGCACTCTGACTTCACAAGGCACAGGAACATGGGTAGGTAGGGAAGGAAAGCTGGAGAGATTCTATACCATTTCATTTTAAGGAATCATTATTTAGCTAATTTATCATTCATCCTGCACGGACAGGCTATATATTAATAAACCAGAAATATGCCAGGTGCAGTGGCTCAAGCCTAAAATCCTAGCACTCTGGGATTGCCTGAGCTCAGGAGTTCAAGACCAGCCTGAGCAAGAGTGAGACCCCATCTCTAAAACTAGCTGGGCATTGTAGTGGACACCTGTAGTCCCAGCTACTCAGGAGGCGGAGACAAGAGGATCACTTGAGCCCAGGAGTTTGAGGTTGCTGTGAGCAACACTGTGGAACTCTCCTAAGGGTGACCAAGTGATTCTGTCTCAAAAAAAAAAAAAAAAAAAAAAAAAAAGGAAAAACCTCTTCAATATTTTATTTCTAATTAGACCAAGTAAAAATGTTCACTTTAATATAAGTTAAATGAAAACAAAAATACTTGGCTGGGTTTAATGGAGAGCCCTAAATATTTTCCTGAAATGGAGATAGCTTTATTGTTTCTTGGATTTCCTTAAGGGTGAAGACATAGTATACAGTTTATCTCATATGCCTGATAATTAATAATCTTTAATAGTAAAACATATTATTTTGTACTGCCCTGATAGGAAATACATGATCAATCCAAAAGGAAGTAAAAGGGAAAAACAAATCACTATTTATAAAAATAGCTTAATAAGAAAATGCTGAATGCAGACAAGATTTCAAGATAAATGGACTATTACAGAAAAGAAACACTTAAGCTGGACTCAGCTATCTGAAAAAGGTGACTGCTAATAAAAGCCCTGTTTATTATGAGTTGTCCCTCTCTCTACTTAAACAACTCCTGCTTAAAAAATTCATGCCAGCTCTCTCCCTTGCTGTGTGGCCTTGGGCAAGTAATTTAATATCACTGTCTTCAATACCTTGTCTCTATTTGTGAAATCGGAATTATAGTATCTATCCAAGAAGGTGCCTGTTCAAATAAGAATGTATTTGTAAAGCACCTAGCAATTGTCCCAGGCCAAAGTAAAAGTGCATAATACCATCTTTCCAGGTTCTGTTCAGTTGGCAAGTCTTCTCTGTGCTTTTCTTGTTTTCTCAGAATAGTTTTTCTTCTTCATTTATATCACAGAGCACTTTGTGGAACTCGATTCAGCAAGATATATTATAGCTATTCTCGAATGATGCAAGGTCCTATTATAGAGTATCGGCTTAGGAAGTACTAGTGTATTGACTTATGACATCAGAACAGGTACAAAAGGACATTTAAAACAGGCTTTTAAATGTGCCTCCAGCCTATGTCACTGGATGGAACAAATCCTTTCCTTTTCAAATATTGACCTAGTGACTAAGTCAAGTGGGACTTTCATGCAATTGGTCCAAATTTCATAAGGGCAGCATTACATCAGAGATCAAAGTACCCAGGAGCTAGAGTTTACCGGGGACATTACTGGGAACTTCCTGAGCATTCCTGTTTGCCAATCCCAGAATAAAGACAGGGCTAATTAGGAGAACTGGTGAAGACTCCTCTCTTGAGGGCCTTTCCAGTGAAGGAATCAGATTTTTATTAGTTCAGTGGTGTCGGTGGACAGATTGCCCTCCCAAGGCCATGGGTTTAAGCCTATGGTTTGGTTTGCTAAAACCACTTTACTATACCTGTGCACTTAAGGTTTCCAGAGGGCTTTCTATCCTTGGGAAAGCCATTAGGGGGACTCCACGGGGATCCTCAGGTTTAGGTTTGGAAGGAGATCCTTGCGTTCCTTTAAAGTTATGAACCACACACATTCCCTGCAGGGTGAGGGGGAAAAAGAGTGGGGTCAGACTCCGGCCATCTGTGAGGGTGGAGGCCTTTCCTATTTTCATGATGGTGACCTTCTTCCTTGGAGAAGGGGGAGGCACCCCAGAGGCATGGCCTAAGGTATCTGCTGATTACCTAGGCATGGAGGAAGCATCTGTCTAATCACCAGATGGCCTTTCACAAGCAGTCCACCCCACTGGGCCTGTCTTCTCACCTGTAAAATGGTAATATAGTAATACCTACTTCATAGATTTATAAGTATTAAAGACACAAGAAATGTAATTCACCTCAGGCTAACAGTTAACATTTATTGAGGGCCACTATGTATCTGGCATTGTCTTGGATTTTTATTTCATTTAACTCACCCAACAATCTTAAAAGCAGGTATTGTTATCATCTCTAGCTTTGAGAAGGAGGCACAAAGAAGCCCCTAACTTACCCAAGGTCACGTAGAGATTTAAAGTCCAGACCCCTTAAAGCACACCCCTACATTACAGTACCTCTTAGCATGTGCCAAACATATAGCAAGTTCTCAGTCAATGTTAGCTGGCCTTTAATTCCTAGCTTAGGTGCCATCCTCAAATTATGCCCTTTGCTTAAAATTCAATAACTCACTAGTGGCAGTTTTCTTTTCTTCCATTTGAAAACTTTCCCTGTGGGTGACCGCTTACTTTTGTTTCTTATGAGGCCCTTACATACCAGACTCTTATTTGTAGCCATCTTCTCTGCTCCTTTTGGCCCATGTAGAGTTTACTGCTGCTTTTCACACTTTCATTGTTCTGTATCTTTGTTTCTACACCATGTCTTTGAATCTTTCCTGTCATTCTTCAAACCCTGTGGAACCTTTCAGAAGTACACTCTACCAGGTTGACCTCCACCTCATGCCCCAACCCCCTCCATTCAGGAAATGGGAGAAGGTGTGGGAACTCTGGAGCTGAGAGACCCAGGTAAGATTCTTGGCTGAGTGGCTATTGGGCAAATTACTTATCTTTGAGCCTTTTTTCAATCTATAAAATGAGAATAAAAATATTGTCAGGATTGCCCTGGGAGCCCTTGATTTGACAAAGCATATGGCATGCAGTATTTGCTCAACTAATGAATCCCTTTCCTCTTTCCCAAGTCTAAGTCGAAGGAAACACAAACATGTAAAGCAATATCAAACACACACAGCAGTCAGGCTGCCATGCTCAGCTTTTGTTATTCTGTCTGTCTCCTCTTCAAGTCCCCTTTTTGAAATACCTCCAGGACATCCTTCCCCTCCTGGTGTGTGCATCTATGAGGTGTGTACAAGTGCAAGTTCAGACAGAGCAATTTAACACAGATCAGGATCTTACATAGAAGGTCATAGTGGGAAACATTCTGACAACTGGGGCATCACTTGAAAGCAAGTAACTGAGTGATAAGAAACGGGACTGCAAGTTAGAGAGAAAACAAGTTTAATGTTATGGCAGAATTTGCATAAGGGGCTTCAGCAAACACCAAGATCGTCACAAATATTGCCCCCAAAAGATCTCATGACATTTCCTGGGACAGTCAGAGCTGCTGTTCTCTTTAACAGGGGATGGCTGGCTCCAGTACTGGTGGACAGCAAAATTATTTAACTTTTCTTTGGAGCCCATGTCTTTATTTATGCAACATTGATATCCCTTTGAAACCCTCTTCTCTTCTCTTGAAGTCACTTGTTTTCCTTTCCTCTTTTAAAAAGAATTCTTCAGGAAGGGTTAGTGGGAAGGCGGGGATAAGGAGGGGTTGGTTACCAGGTATAAAAATACAGCTAGGTAGAAGAAATAAGAAATACAGTTAGATAATGTTATTTCAAAATAACTAGAAGGATAGATTTGGAATGTTTGTAGCACAAAATGTTTGAGTTGAAGGATATACTGATTACCCAGATTTGAACATTACATATTGTCCACTTGTATCAAAATATCACATGCACTTCATAAATGTATACAATTATTACTTATCCATACAACTAAAAAATTACTTAGGAAATATCCCTGAAGAAATACCAAAATCTCAGAATCATTTCAACACTAATTTTCCCTGTAACTTCACCCAAAGAATCTGCATTTCCGTCTTTCATCTTTTACGATAGAAAGAATGTCCATTCAAAATACAGGAATCCATTCAAAATACAGGAATATCTCATTTTATTGTACTTCACAGATAACATGTGTATTTTACAACTTGAAGGTTTGTGGCAACCTTACATCAAGAAAGTTTTGGTACCATTTTTCCAATAAGTGTTCACATGTCTGTGTCAGCACTTTTTAGCAATACAGTGTTTTTTAAAATTAAGGTAGAAGCATTTTTTGACAATACTCTCGCACATTTACGAGGCTACAGTATAGGGTGAAAGCAACCTTTATAAGCTCTGGAAGCAAAATTATGTGATTAGTTTATTGTGATGTTCATTTTATTGTTAAGGTCTGGAATGGAATCTGTAATATCTCTAAGATATGCCTGTAATTTCAATTAGAAAGGAGCTTTCCAATCAGTGTTCATTTGAGTATTTTTTGTGTGTACCTTACCAAGTAAAAAGGCTGGAAACCTCTAAGTTAGAGGCTGGAAGAGCCACATGTAAATTTTGTATGTTGGAGAGGGCAGGAAGGAAGGCTAAACAAGGAGGAGTTAAGTGATGACACTGTGACATCCAGCTACATGCGATGCTAATCTGAATGGGTCTTGGACCTGCCAGTTCTGAGTAAGAGGAAGGAGATCCTTCAGGACTATGATGGCTTCTGGCTTCTTGAGGTGGGGGGGGGGGTTCCTGAATATTGTTAGAGAATTCAATTCATATATGATCTGTGAGTCCCCAGGCCTGGTGATTCATTGTAAATCCTTCTGGGCCTGTTTCAAATCCTTGAAGATAATCGGCACCTGTGTGGTATGCCCATGCAATAGAATGCTGCACAGAATTAATGGACGAATGAATTATTGCCAGTCCTATAACATGGATGAATCTCAAAATAGTTGTGCTAGGTGAAAGACATCTGAAAACAAGAATGCACACTCTAAGATTCTGTTTATGTGAGACCCTAAAAAAGGTAAACTGACACAAGATGACAGAAGGTCACTGGCTGCCGGGGGGATGAGGGGAAAGGAAAGGGGGAGACTATATGTCAAAATTTATGAAATTGCACACTTTCTGTATCATCTATTGTATGCATATTGGACCTAAAAATGTAATTAAAAAAGATAAAAGAGAATAAAAGTTAACCTCTTCCTTTCCAATCCGATGGAAATTAAGGGACTTCTAAGCGAGCAGGTGGCCAGGCCTCCACCTATTTGGTGAACTAAAACATCATCAGAAATGTAAACATATGCAGAAAATTCTATTAGCCAAAACTCTTTTTCAGGAAGAGAAGTGGTTAAGGAACCACTGTTAGTGGAAGTAAGATTCCTAAGAGGTATATTCAGATAATGACAGAGGCCTTCTGGTTAGTTGGAGGGTTTTTGTATTTTTGAGTAGACTACTTTGGAGCTTAATTGTCAAGAGCTAAGCTTCTTGGGATACTGGAGAAGTGATTCTACCAATGTTCTTCATTCTGTTCTTGCCTCAAGAGATACTTTAGCTTCTTTTCCCAGTAACTGAGAACATATATTTAAAGAAGATTAGTCTGAAGGTATGACTGGCCCAGTCCCAAGCCCAGTGTTGAAGGTAGAAGAACCAGATATCCTTCCTAGGATACTTCTCTCCCTGACACCAGAAGGAATATGGTCAACCATATTTCCAAAAGGGTGCCTTGAAGTCATTCTCGCAGCAAAAGGATGTACGCATCTGAGGTCTGACAATTACGTTTGAGAACTCAACCTAGAAAGAGCGCTACTTACCATATTGCTGAATATCACTGTGGTCGCCTTCCAAGTGCTCCCCTTGAGAAGCTCTGTCCCAATGCCAGCATCTACTCCACCCTTCAAGGCAATTTTGGAACTCTTTCTAGAATGGCCATCATACTTCATTGATAAATACCATTATGGTCACCTTCGAAATACTCCCCTTGGCCACTGGTGACCATATCAGAACCACCATTCAGACCAGACATGATTGCTGGCTTCATCCTGGGTCCTGTGGTGGCCCTGAATATCATTATGGTCCCCTTTGAAGGATCCCCTTTGGCTATCTGGCAACTATAGTGATATTCAACAATGGGCTATGTAATGCCTTTTGTAGGATAAATTAGCAAACTTAATTGTCAGACTTTGTAAGATGACAGCTCTTTTGGCCATTCCAGAAGAAGAGTTCCAAAATTGTTCTGAAGGGTAGACTAGCCGCTGGCATTGGTATGCAGCTTTCTAAGGAAAGTCCTTCAAAGGAGAATATTCATGATATTCAGCAATGAGATATGTAGAGCTTTTTCTAAGATGATTTCTTGAACTTAATTGTCAGAGCGCACATAACACGTGAATGATAATTACAACTCACAAGGTTGGGACCTCATAAGGTTGGGACAAGAGGAGCATGGAGTTAGACCGTGAAGTCTGGGAAACATGGCTCGCCTTTTAGAGAGCACAAGAGGGGACAAAGGTAGAAAAAGGGAAGCTGACCTACCAGAAACAGGGCCACTGCAGTGCCCAGGATGAAGCCGGCGATCACGTCTGAGCAGTGATTCCGATACTCAGATACCCGGTTGAGGCCTGTTAGGAAGGCTGTGCAGAGGGTCCCGAGGCACAGCACTGGCTTGGCCAGTCGACTGCTCTTCGTCTTGATTGTGCTTGTGATGTACATCTGGAATAGGACAGAGGTGGGGAGTGAGCAGGCCTGCATGCACTGACACCAGCACACATGAGTACGGGTTTATGCCAAAGCAACCATACCAACTAGTTTTCCTTGAACAACTTCACTAAGCTACTTAGCAAACAAACAAACAAACAAAAAGGTAGAAAACCAGTGCAGCAAGAACAGTGAACAGATGTACAATAATCATTTTGTATTCTAGTGGGCACATGAATACAACTTATACAGTGATTCCTCTTATCACTGCAATAGTGATCAGACTCAGAATGTGCAATTTTTATGCAATAAATTAGTCACTGGCTTGTTAAGAAATCCATATCAGAATCTCAGATGCCAAAAAAACCCTCTATGAGAATAGCGTTTGTGGAGAAGACCAGGGAGGTCGGTGACTGTGCACCATAACTCTGTATCTCCATGGTCCTCACTGCTTTGTCACACTTTCAGGCAGCATTGACTGATTAGTTGAATTGACTGAATTAGAGCTTCCCAGTCACTGTGTCACACGTGTAGGTTTCAGTTGTGCTGGGAAATTGATTCGCACTTTCCTGGGCACAGCTATGACCAGCTCCATCCATTTACCCCAGTGACTCTTAAAATATTAAACTTTTCTGTGTGTGCCATGATTCACAAAAGGTTAGGGAGACTGAACTAAGCAAAGAATAATGAAACTGATGATGCTTGAAATGCAGGCTGTTATTATTTCATTGTGAGGAGCTGGGTAAGCATCTTAAGTTTCATAGGTCAGTTATCTCTACTAGTGGTTTAGAGTTAGGAAGATGAGTCTCTTTCAAATAAGTAAACACTTGGTTAGATCACCTTTGGTAATAGTTACAAGTCACCACCAGAGGGCATAATTGACCACCATTTAACAAATTTAAGTTTGGCAATTAAAAAGACTATACTTAAATGTTAGTCTATGGAGTCTTTGTTTGACCTGAGCACATGTATGTTCAAATAGATGCATTTCACAATATTACAATAGAAACTGTTAATTTCCTAGAATGATGCTTCAACACTGGCGTGAATAACAGATGCCCTAACAAAACTGTGTTTAGATCAACGTTTGATAAATGACACGATGTCAAGGCTGGCTGGGAAACGTTATTTAAAATTTATACTGTATAAATTCTGTTTTTTATGTTCCTATATTCTATAATCATGCTCTTTATAAATCTTTCCTTGAGATTATCAACTATTAAGAGCCTGGGTCTGTGATTAGTTATTCTTCATAGTATTCACTAGTACTTAGAAAACCCTTGTTGAGTAATTTCTGAAAACACTTAATGTGCATTCGAGGCTCAGAAAATGTTTGTGCAATTGGGATCTTATGTCAGTTTATCTGAATATAGTCTGGGAGGCATCATTTGAATTGGATTATATCTGAATCCTTAAAAACATGTGTTGTAGCAACATCTATTCTGTGTGAGCTGAAGATCTTTTTTTCCACCAAAGAAGTTTATGCTTCATTTGATGATGAGAAAGTAGTTTATGATGAGTAACAGATTTATTTTTACAAGGATATTATAAAAATTAATTTCACACCACAGTGACTTGACTGTGATAACAATATAGGAAAAGGCACAGTACATTGCTTTGTACTACTTAGGTTCTAGGACAAATCATTTGAGAATTGAAAAATACACTGACTGCCTCAGACAGCTTTCTTTGTTTAAAAAAAAATGCCTACATAGAGGTTTGGGGGTTTTGTTTTGTTTTTGATAAAGCAAAAGTTTAACCAAGCTATGATCTGTTTTGTAAATTGAGGCTTCTGTGTTATTTGGATTCAATAACGTGGGGCCAGCAGAAATAATTTTTATCATGTGCTCATTAAAGAGGAGATCTAAAAGGAATAACTAGAAAGATTTACATTGGACAAACTGGTTGACAAATTGACCCAACAGATCTGATCTTGTACATGGGAGACACAGGCATTATCTTTTCCTAGTTGTTTTAAAGAGAATATTCAGCAAATTATTTTACACTCTACGAAACAGACCAGACTGTAGTCAGTCACCTTTTTTTCCGCCCTGGGGGTGATGGCACAGAACCCACTTCCCTCAGACGCAAAATGTACCATTGGCAGCTCTTCTCAGTGGGGATGGAAGCCTGCCCCATGGGCAGCGTTGGCACCCCCAGAATGGAAATGGATGGTTTGAAAGGGGCCTTTCCTCTGCCTTTTTCCTCCTCTACTTTCCAGCACAGATCACTACACTAGTCATATTCTAAACATAAAATAAACTGAAGAAGGCAAAAGGAGTATTTTTGGCCAACAGTTGTTTCTCTGCTGGTTAATGCTTATGACACCTGCTGGTGATGTTATGCCGTCAGCTCAGGAAGCCTTTGAGCTGATCTCTAGACGGCTATGCTCTAGGCTCTAGGGAAGCCTAAGCCAGAGAAAGGTGAAGTGGGAGTATTTCCAAAATGAATGCTGTTAAAGAGAAGCAAAGTAAGAGGAGACACAGTTGTTTCTTCCTGAAGATGTAGGACACACTTCGAATTTTCTGTGACCACAATAAGAAATCTTAAGAGAATGTTATTCCCCAATGTGGCTTGGGGAGTGATTTGGGGAGCAGTGAGAAGTGAACTTTTTGGTGTTGGGGCTCTTCTTGGATCATCCATATCTCCTAATAAAAGGATCTAGAAAAGCATCAGAAAGAGCAAAGCAAAGCTGTGTGTTTATCCCGGGTCTGCACATTGCTGGGGCAGCCACTCACATAAGGCCCGTGCTTGCAAATCTGTAAGGAGGTGTGAGGAAAGTGGGCTGTTCTGGAACCAACAGAAACTCTGGCAAAGAGTGCTGTTGTGGGTGGTAAGAGAATCCCAGACATGGTGCCAGGAGCCTCAGTCCCAGCTCTGACTTTATGTCCTTAGCTATTGCCTGGGTTCCAGCCTCTGCATCTGTAAAACAGGAGGCTGCAATTAGGTGACTATCAAAACTTTTTCTGGAAATAATATCCCCTGGCAGATCAGGGAATTACACTGGGATTTGGGAGTAGGGTAGGGGTGGAGGGCCCTTACATTAATACTATAATATAATATAGGAGAAACATATTGTACCTGACTTTAAAAATCACTAAGCAACAGTGATGAAAGAATGGGGATGGCAGAGGGCAGAGAGACACACACACCCCTGTGAAAACTCGACGTAGGAAAGACAGCAAGACTCACACTCACCGTGGCATATAAGGCGGAGTAAATGCTTAGAGCAGCGTGTTTGGAGGGAAAGGACCTCCGAGCCTTTTCTATCACTTCCAGGTCCCCAGTACAAATATTTCCGTTGTTTATGAACTGGTGGTGTGCTTGGCAATCTGCACTGGTGTAGTTCGGCTTGCACACGGTCAGAAAGTATGGTGTCAGGTGCCCAGTGACCACTTGTCCGGCATTTACAAAAATGTCAGTAGCAAAAAGTCCAAATGCAAATACCCCTATAAGAAGATTTAAAATAATTAGGTATAGTGACATAGCCCATCCATTGATTTTTGCCCCTAAAAGGAAATGGAGTGGTAAGAGTACTTGAGATTTATCAAAAGATCCTAAGTACTTACCAGAGTACTAAGCATTAGTACTAAGTACTTCTCAGAATCAAACTGTTCCCTCTCCATATTCCCAGGGAGTAGAGCCTGTTTTCCAACTCACCATTTTCTTCCAAATTGACACAGTCTGTTAAGCACTTTATTATTTTGTATAAGTAATTTAGAAACAGTCTAATAAAAATAACTTGACTTTTGGAGCCATACAACCTTGTGCTCCAGTCTCACTTTTGATTGATTCATGGAATAAAGTGTTGACCTTCTTTGAACCTTCATAGCCTCAGTTTGTAAGATGAAGGTAGTTTGGGAAAATAATATATGTGCAAAATACCCACCCTGTTGACTACTTTGGCAGTTCTTTCCTTCATACAAAATATAACCTGCCTTATTCTATTTGGAAATACAAATATTCCCATCATGGCAGGTGAGTGTGAATGAGGTTTTTAGGGAGTTGTCTCTAAAAAAAGCAAGTTCATTTCAGAAACTTTGAATTGGATGCTTCATTTGATGTTGGAAACAGGAAATGAGAGTAAAGGAAAGGTGTGAAAGGCAGATACTGTTGACTGTATGAGTTTCCTATAGTTGGTACAACAAATTGCCACAAACCGAGGGGTTTAAATCCATACAGATATATCCTTTTAATTCTAGAAGTCAGAAATCTGCAATAGGTTTCAAGGGACTAAACTCAGGGTGTTGGCAGGGCTGTGCTCCTTCTGAAAGCTCAGGGTATAGTCCATTCCTTGCCTTTTCTGTCCTCTAGGCCTTGTCTTCCTTCCTTGTTTTATGGCCCCTCCCCAGCAATTCACATCACTGTGATTCCTGCCTCCACTCTCACGTCTCCCTGAATCTGCCCCTCCTGCCTATCTCTTCAGGACCCTGTGATTACATCCGATCCATCTGGATAATCCCCTCACCTCAGGATCATGAATTGCACCTGCAATTCCCTTTTGTCCTGTAAGGTAACATTCACAATTCCTATGGATGTGGCCATCTTCTGGCGGGATGGCGGGGATGGGGCATCATTCTGCCTTTCCCTGCTGTTGGGCTGAGACCCCGTAGGGAGGCTGTACTTCCTGGATTTTATCTGTTCTCTGGTAAATACCACAGGATTAGCTCCAACAAGCTTGGACATAGATAAAGAGAATTCCTTATGGGGAGTGTTGCTGTGAATTTCAAAGCTTGTCTATTACATCTATGCATTATCTGTTAAATACATTGAGAGGCCACAGAGAGCTAAGGCACCACAAGTCACTTGAAAGGATGAAGAGGACCTCTCAAAGGCTACCCAAGAGGAGGCCGGCAAGGGAGAGAGGCAGTGTTAACCCTTGGAACTGTCAAGGGTCTTCTGTACTTTCAATAAAATATCTACTCAATTTTTATTTTCATATTCAATATCGGGAGGCTGCAAACTGGGCTGGTTGTAACACCCAAAGTTAATCTATTACAGCAGGAGTGAAGACAAGTTTGGCTGATGAAACCCTTCATCTGGTTTACATTTTGATCTGTATTGATGACTATAATTTCCCTTTTCGTGGCTTTGCCAAAATGTGCTTCATCACGATGAGAACGGGCTCTTCTAAGAGCTTCAGCTAGCTGACACTCACAGGGTCTGACCTCTGAGAGGAGGAGTTCATTCATCATTCCTGGCAGTTCTTATCTCCAGGTTCTGGAACTCTGAATGGTTAGAAATTTGTTTACATCTTTAAGATTCTCAAAGACCAGTCCTCTGGATCTTTCAAGGGGCAAAACATCTGACAAGACATACTTTTCCAGGAGAATAGGGTAATTTATGATTTGAAAAAGGAAATGTGACAGCATTCTCTTCTGGCCCTTTGTCAGAAGTTGGTTCCAATTAGGGCAGGTTTGCTCTTCATAAGGCAGAGGATTTCAAGGCATTGGGATCCAGGTCTGGAGTGTCAGCTCTGTGGTCACAGTGATCCTGGGACTGTTGGCTCTCCTCTGTCCCGAGTGATCCGGGGACTCTCTCTTCTGTCCCGAGTGATCCTGGGAATCTCTCCTGTGTCCCCTGAGTGATCCTGGGAATCTCTCCTGTGTCCCCTGAGTGATCCTGGGAATCTCTCCTGTGTCCCCTGAGTGATCCTGGGACTCTCTCCTCTGTCCCGAGTGATTCTGGGACTCTCTCCTCTGTCCCCTGAGTGATCCTGGGACTCTCTCCTCTGTCCCGAGTGATCCTGGGACTCTCTCCTCTGTCCCGAGTGATCCTGGGACTCTCTCCTCTGTCCCCTGTGTGATCCTGGGACTCTCTCCTCTCTCCCCTGAGTGATCCTGGGACTCTCTCCTCTGTCCCCTGAGTGATCCTGGGACTCTCTCCTCTGTCCCCTGAGTGATCCTGGGACTCTCTCCTCTGT
>CAUYON010003805.1:0-40593 GCA_963573935.1 Arctocebus calabarensis
AAAAATGTTTTCACATAGTAAATGAGAAAATCTCATGAATGTTATGTCAATCAGGTTGATGAAAATATCTCAGATTGTATGTGAAGCCCGCACACTGTACCCCATGATTGAACTAATGTACACAGCTATGATTCAATAAAAGAAAAAAAAGAATGTGGGCCCTGGAGAAGCTCCCTGTTAAAATCTCATCTTGACCACTTGATGGCTATTAACATACTTGGTGTTATTCTTACCATATTTGTGTCTTAATCTAATCATCTATATAGTGGTTTACCTTAAAAGCTGTGTGAGATGACGATTAAATGAAAAAATATTCTTATTACAGTGCCTGACAAATGTTAATATAGGTTAAAAAAATAATAATATGTGCAAAATGCATCTCATTGCCACTCCCCTTCTCATACACCTTTCTCTTTCGTAAATGTTTTATTTCAAGGTCTTTGTATTTGCTAGTTTCTTTTGCCTAGACCAGGTATTTTCCCTAACTCTTTGAATGTCTGGATATCTCCATCCTTAAAAGTCTCTTAGATGTTGTTAGACAGGACTTTTTTTTATACCCAAAGCAATCTCTACCCCCTCCTCTTGCCCTTCTTCCCATTTTACTCTTATTTCACTAAACTTTTTCATGTATTCTAAAGCTCTTATTTCAATCTGTAATTACCTGATTTATGTTTGTTGTATTTAATTTACAAAAGAGCAGAGTTTAGTTTGCCTGTTAAGTGCTCTATTCCTGGAGTTGAACAGTGTACATATTAGTTGCTCAAGGATTTAAAAAAAAGTGATCATTTTTTTGTAAAAATGAAAACAAACCAATGTTGGTTGTATAATAGCCACATTTAGAGGCTCATGTTATTTTAACATCTTGTCAGACAAGACTTTTTTGGGAATCTGTTAAAGATAATATCAACAAATCGTAGATGACAGCCTGAGCCCTCACTTGGAGTCTTTATGTTTGATAGAAACTTGAGTTAACCTGGTTTCTCGGTTCCCCAGAGAGATGGGGTGATTTCAGGCTTTTGGGGTCTGTGTTGAAATGTAATACTACTTCTTACTGTGTTCCACCTACTTGCCTCCCTTATGCCCTAACTGTTTACTCTTAAAAAAACTCCTTTCTATTTCCATTTGCTGTTGTAATTTATCGCCATCATTAATGAAAGCTTCTTTCCTCCCTTTTTTAGTTTTTTTTCCTTTCTGTTCCCAATTGATGCTTTATTTCTTGCATTTAATTTCTGAAGGGTAAACTAAACTAGACTTGTGTCTCTTGTAAAAATCAGCTAACATTTGTAGAATATGGGACATGTTGTGTCACATCTGCCCTGTATGTAGCCTTCTCTTTCACTGCCCAAAGCATTCTTCTTTGATTGTTTTTTACTTTGTAGTCTGAATTTTATAAAGACTGGTTCATTTAAGAGTGTGTTAATCTTGGGTCTATATAATAATACCATGTAGAAGTAAAAAGGGTATTAACTATTTATTAAAGCAGGTACTTATTTTCAGATAGTCATTTTAATGCCAGAGTTGTGAAAAGGCACCTCATTCCTCCCTCAAAAAAAAAGGCACTGTAATAAAATGTCAGATCAAACCATAGTTAATTTTACAGTGTATGTATGCATTTGGTGGATTGTTCTGGAAAAGTAACGTGGTTTAGGGAAAAAGGACTGAACTGATGCTTGGAGAATGTGTGTTTTACTTTCACTGCTGTCTTTAGCACAAGTATTTGGGCTAAAAGTTTCTCTTTTATATCCTTAACTGTAAATTCTATGAAACTTTTATTTCTCAGCTTTTCTAGCTCAAATTCTAGAAGTGTTCTACTATACTATGTTGAAACATATGTTTCATGAAAAGGACATATATATCATGAAAAGAACATTTGGAAACATGTTTCAAAAGCTAGTCACAGGGTTCATAGTGGCTTCAGATCAGCCACAGTGGTGTGGCTAACAATATGCTATTCTGCAATTTAACTTATTCTTAGATATTTTCCAATTATATTATTACTTCTTCCTGATACAGTGCCATATTTTTTTTTGAGACAGAGCCTCAAGCTGTCACTCTGGGTAGAGTGCTATGGCATCACAGCTTCACAGCAACCTCCAACTCCTGGGCTCAAGCGAGTCTCTTGCCTCTGCCTCCCAAGTACAGGCGCCCGCCACAACGCCCGACATTTTTTGGTTGCAGCCGTCATTGTTATTTGCCGGGCCGGGGCTGGATTTGAACCTGCCAGCTCAGGTGTACGTGGCTGGCGCGTTAGCCTGTTGAGCCACAGGCACTGAGCCTACAGTGCCATATTTTTAATGAGGCCTGGACATGGTTAAATATACCAAACCCTTTGCTACTTCAGAAAATTTCTTTTGAACGTATTAAAAGTGTTAGATTAATTTTAATTTTATTGTGGTATGTTGCCTCAGTATATAATTATGAGATTGTTTTGCTTTGAGTGTACATTAGGTATTTTAATATAAGATGAAATAACAAATCTGAAACCAAACATATCAAATGGTTAGGTCTCCAACAAGATTCATATAAAGAAAATGCAAAGGCAGCTTTTAGTTAGTTTTCTCTGCTTGTATACAAAAGCAACTTAAGTTTACAAATAGATTGATAGTGTTTGTTTACCTAAGGAAATAATACAGTGTTTGTTGGAACAGCCTTAATCCAGCTCATAAAGTTGTATGTAAGCTGTAGTGGTTTTGAATATAGTATTATATTAATTGTTCTCTGCTAGAACCTGAGAAGTATAACCATTTTTCCATAAATGGAATTCCAGAATTTAATCTTTTGCTACCTTAGGATATGATCTCTTCTCCCCAAATCAGACTTCTAGATTTTACTTGGCTTTTGAAGGGTTTTAGGGGATGAAAAAGATAAAAAGCAAGGGAGGAGTATAAGGATTTTTTTTTAATTTCAAAATTATTAAGGGGAGACAAATGTTTTTGTTACACAGATACATTGTATAATGCTTAAGTCAGGATTTCTGATGTGCCCATTACCAGAATAGTGTTCATTATACCCCATAGTAAGTTTTTAATCCCTATCCCCTCTTCCACCCTCCCCCTTTCCTTGTTTCTGATATCCTTTACATCTCTTTCTGCCCACGTATACCTTTGTTTAGCTCCGGCTTATTTATGGGAACCTGTAGTGTTCTTTTTCTATTCTGGAGATTCCTCACTTAGGGTAGTGGTCTCTACTTTTATCCAAGTTGCTGCCAGAAACATTATTTTATTCCTTTTTGTGGCCTTGTAGCACTCCGTAGTGTGTACGTGTTTGTGTACCTAGATTTGTTATTTTATACACCACATTTTCTTTATCTGTTTATATGTTGATAAGCACTTAGACTGAGTCCATATCTTTGCAATTATGAATTGTGCTGTGGTAAACATTCAGGTGTATCTTTTTGATAAAATGATTTTTCCTTTTGGTAGATATCCAGTAGTGGAATTGTTGAATTGAATGGTGAATCTACTTTTAGTTCTTTGAGGAATTTCTATATTTGTTTCCATAATGGTTGTACTAATTTGCAGTCCTGCCAACAGTGTATAAATGTTCCTTTCCCTCTGCATCCATGCTGGCATCTATTGTTTTTTCTAAAAAAAATTTTTGCTAATAAATTTTATTTTTTTAAAAATAAAAATTAGAAAAAATCTATTTTTCTATTCTATTCTTTCTAAAAATAATGTCTGTTCTAACAGGGATAAAGTAGTTTCTCATTCTGATTTTAATTTGTATTAAAATTAATTGATTTTAATTTTATTAGTGATGCTGAACATTTTTGCATTTATTTGGCCACTTGTCTATCTTTTGAAAAACTTCCATTCATGCCTTTCATGCACTTTTTGATGTTTGTTTTTTTCTTGCTGATTTGAGTTATTTGTAGATTCTAGATATTAGTCCTTTGTCTTATATATCTTATATGTAAGATATATATATCTTACGTATCTTTGTCTTTTTTTTTTTTTTTTTTTTTGAGACAGTCTAACTATGTTGCTCTTGGTAGAGTGCTGTGTTATCACAGCTCACAGCAACCTCCAACTCTTGGGCTTAAGGGATTCTCTTGCCTCAGCCTCCCAAGTACTTGGGACTACTACTACCACCACCTCAACACTCAGCTATTTTTTTGTTGTAGTTGTCATTTTTGTTTAGCAGACTCAGGCTGGGTTTGAACCTGCCAACCCCAGTGTATGTGGCTGGTGCCCTAACCATTGAGCTACAGGCGCCTAGCCCTTTGTCTTATATATCGTTTGCAAATATTTTTTTGCCCGTTCTGTAGTTTATTTACTCTATTGATTATTTCCTTTGCTGTACAGAAGCTTTTTAAGTTCCATTTATTTATTTTTGCTGTTGCTGTATTTGTTTTAGGGGTCTTTGTTATACATTCTTTGCCTAGGCCAATGTCTAGAAGATTTTTTTTTTCTCTTCTAGAATTTTTATGGTTTCATACCTTGCATTTAAGTCTTGTATCTATCTTGAATTTTTGTATATGGTGAGAGCTAGGGGTCCTGTTTCATTCTTTACATCCAATATACCCAGCACCATTTATTGAATATGGTGTCCTTTACCCAGTATATGTTTTTGTTTGCTTTGTCAAAAATTAGTTGGTTGTACCTTTGTGGTTTTATTTCTTTGTTTTCTGTTCTATTCTATTGGTCTATGTCTCTACTTATATGCCAATACCATGTCATTTTGGTTACCGTAGCCTTATACCTATAATTTGAAGTCAAAACAGTATGATGCTTCCAGATTTGTTCTTTTTGCTTAAGATTGCTTTAAAGTTATTTTTCTTTTCTTTTTTTTTTTTGTCCAAATGAAGCTTAGGGTTATTTTTTTTCTAGATCTGTGAAATATGCCATTGGTAGTTTGATGGAAATTGTGATGAATCTATAAATCACAATTTATGAGGATTTTAAAAAAAATGTGTGGCCAAGTCCCTTACTCCAAATTTTCTGTAAGTATAGGAAAAGGCAGTTCTCATGCAGTGTTTGAATAGCCAACAAATACTTAACAATATTTCTAATACACATCATAGGAGATGGAAAGATGAGTCTTTAAGACGTCTTTATTTGTAATATGGCTCTGTTCTCAAATTTAAAATCTCATTTTATTCTTTCATCTCCAGTTCTTCCTTACATGTTTAAACCGTTTACTTGTTATTGAGAAGTAAAAACTATATGCTCCTTTCAGAAATGAAAAAGTCCATATGCAACTCTTTTAATGTCATTCTCCCACACATTATTGGAATTACAAAGCAGCTCTAGAGATCTAGGTTGAGAGAATTTGGGGGAGATGTTTGTGTTTCAAAATTTAAAGTTTTATTAAAATTTCTCGGACTGCAAACTAATACAACCTTTTTGGAAGGAGGTATGGGGAATCCTCAAAGAACTCAAATTAGATCCTTCAATCCCATTATTGCAAGATCAATAGAACTCCCTTTGATCCTGCAAACCCATTATTAGGAACTACCCTGAAGAAAAAAAAAGTATTTTATCATAAGGATATTCACACTAGGCTGTTTATCACAGCTTAATTTATAATTGTCAAAATGTGGAAGCAACCTAAATGGGCTGGGTGCCCATAGCTCAGTGGTTAGGGCGCCAGCCACATGCTCCAGGGCTGGTGGGTTCGACCCTGGCCTGGGCCTGCTAAAAAAAAAAAGAAGAAGAAGAAAGAAAGAAAGAAACAATCTAAATGCCCGCCAACCCAGGAATGGATTAAACAAGCTGTGATATATATATGCCAAGGAATACTATTCAGCTGTTTAAAAAGATGGAGACTTTATCAACTTGGATGAAGTTGCAACACATTCTTTTTAGTAAAATACCACAAGAATGGAGAAGCAGGAATCCAGTGTACTCAATTCTAATATGAAGCCAATAGATAATTTCATAGCCACATAAGAGGGAAACTCAATTCAAGGTAGGGAACAAGGGAGCAGGCAGATGGGAGGAGGATGGGTATGCCCCCCACTTAATGGATACAATGTTAGGATGTATGGTGCATCTGTTAGGGATCCCCCTCAATTATGAGGGGGATTTTACCTTAACAAATGCAAGCATTGTAATCTAATTCTTTGTACCCTCAATTAACTTGAAACAATAAAAAAAGTTTATAAGAATTTCAAATAAAGCAAAAGTGGAAGAGACCATAATGAATTACATATGTCTACCGCCTATACTTAATAATTGTTAGCTTTTTGTCAAAACTTGCTTTAAACAAATTCTTTTTATTGTAGTTAAAATACTGAAAATTCAATTGAAAATATTAATAAGAGAAAGGGTATCTATGAGATTTGTAGTGTTCTCAGACTTTTAAGATAAATGTTAGTTTACTATGTTTCTTTTATTTTTATTTTGGTGACTCTTCACCCCTAATACATCATTTCTTAGTTCACTTGGTTTACTTGAGGAAGACTGATTTGTGTATATGAAATTTTCCATAATAAAAGTTTTCATATATATGTTATATTGCTCATATATAATTAGGTAAGTCATAAATTTTATTATAAATATATATATACATATATAAAGTATAAAAATAGATATAAACTATATATTCTGTGTATGTACACTATCTATTATGGAAAATTTCAAACATGCAGAAAAGTAGAGCTAATGTTTATCTTCATAATGTACATAACCCAGCTCTATCAGTTATCGATTTGTGGTCTATCTACAACGTCTTCCCCTCAGCTATTTAAATGTTTTTTAAGATATGTAAATTGGGTATGCCAAAGTTAATGACTTTCTTTGTGTACCCACTTGCTTGAGTTTATTAAAAAGAGTCTAGAACTGTGGTGCCCAACTCTGGGGACACAGACTGAGATGGTACTCATCAGAGGCCTGTTAGGAACCAGCCTGCATAGCAGGAGGTAAGTGGCAGGCAGGAAATTGAGGGAGTTTCATCTGTATATACAGTCATCGCTGGCATCACCACCTCCTGACAGATCAGAAGCAGCATTAGATTCTCATAGGAGCGAGAATCCTACTGTAAACTGCGTGTGCAAGGGATCTAGGTCATGTGCTCTTTTATGAGAATCTAATGTCTGATGATCTGAGGTGGAGCCTAGAACATAAGCAACACATTTCATGTGTCACTGTCCCTTGGAAAAATCGTCTTCCGTGAAAAAGAAGTGCGAAAAGGTTGGGGACTATTGGTCTAGACGACAAAAGTTTTAGTCAGTGTTCATAGATAATAGTAGCAGAAAGGAGTAATTAAACAGCCTTAATTGAACCTCAAGAATGAAGTCTCAGGAACTATTATACCAGGATATAAAAATTACAAAGAAAAGTTCTACTGTGAGATGAACTAGAGTAAGGGTTCCAACCTGATATTTTGGAAGCACAAGTTAAAGTGGATTTGGGGAGGGTGGAATATTACAGAAGGCTTCGTCAAGAATGTTTAGGAGAGAGAACAAAGTACATGACTATGAACAAAGAGCTGAGAAAAAGGCCATGCTAAAATGCTTAAAAAGAAGGCGTGATTGATAAATATGCTTAGTTTTTAGTTATGTACTATACTAGAAAAGAGCAGGTGTGTGGGCAATCCAAATGCCTTTTTTTTTTTTTAAGTGACAAAAATAGATTTTATTTAGGAACTATTGCAATAGGGGAAAAGAGATCTAAGGATAGAACTAGGTTCAGTTCTGGAGTACAATAAGGACAAATGAATATTTGTAGTCAAGCAGGGTAGGATCAGTAAATGGAAAACTACTTAGAGGAAATATTGAGGTAAGGGTTGGGAAGGTTAGGCCAGGATGACCAGATATCACCTGGGGAAGGATCCAAGATAAGGAATTAGGTTGTATGGAGGTGATCAGAAGTGGAGTGTGGGAGACTTTCTGAACTGACTTAAAATAGGATTCTTGCTAAAACTGGGTGATCCAGGACCAACAAGGACAGACAATGCAGCTCAAGGTCAATGCCTAGTGGAGAAACCTGACTAATGTTTTGGTTAAGGAGAGAGTATATGTGAATCAGTGAGAAAAATTACATAGATATTGCTAACTTCTTTATGGCTAACATGCATAGGCAAGTCTAATCTTATTGAGATTGTAGTGTCCAAGGAAAATCACACTGATTTTTATTCAAAGGCACTAGCATTAAGTGGATTTTAAATGAAGTCTCAAGGGGGAGAGGGAGAGAAAATGTTTTAGGAAAGCCATGTTTGTGTGTGTGTTGTGAAGGAAGTGTAAAAAGTAGAAATAAACAAGTTATATCTTCAATATATTGATGTCCTAGAAACCAGTAGATACCTATGTTAGTATTTTTGACACTACTAAGGATTCCTCTTTATTTCAGAAGACTGACACATTTATAATACTTGTACAACTTATGTCCCTCACAGCAAATGCAAAAAAAGAGCCAAACAGCCATATTTTATATACTGTGACTAAGTCCTCCTTGGCTACAAGTATTGGATTATAACCATCTCATCTAATGGCAGCCAATACATAGATTGTTAGTTAACCCACAACATGCATGGCTTTGCATGAAATGATCTGAGCCGATCACATTCTTAGTTTTATTTACATGAATTGAGGAAAGAGAGAGGCAGCTAATGGTGGATGTGAAGCTAAAGGATATATGCAAAGAAGCCCTACAGATAGATTTGGAGCATGTATCGGTATAAAATGCTTTTATATTTGCTTTGGATTGGATTTTTAATGCTCCAAGTGATGTATCCTGGGAGTTTGTATAAAAGAAAATAATCAGACTATAAAAACTAAATCTATAACAAATTCATGATTATAATATAAAGTTAGACTCCATTGCTTTCTGTTTACTTTTTTATATATATGATGAGGAATACAAGCAATTATTGTATGTAGTAATTCTACCTTGAATCAGAATTTTCAGCTAGACCTCAAATTTCTCTACCATTTAAGTGAGTATCATTTAACAGCAAGAAAATCTTTTGTTTTAAAAAAAGGATTGCTATTTGATATTATCTCCGTTAATCAAAATTTTTATAATTTTTGGGGGGAATGATAGTAAGAAGAGTTAAAAAATGTTTTTATAATTTTGTAAACTCAAAATACAGAAGTAAATGACCTGGTTGACTCATTGCAACTATGATATGTAACCTCAAGTTTTAAAATCTTTGTGTTTACTGAAATGGTGTGACTGTTCTTTTGGGGTTTTTTTTTTGCAGTTTTTGGCCAGGGCTGGGTTTGAACCTGCCACCTCCGGCATATGGGGCCAGTGCCCTACTCCTGTGAGCCACAGGCGCCACCCTCAGTCTGACTGTTCTTACTTATTGACATAATAAATGTTTTTGAATTTTATTTCTGTTTTTCAAAGTACTTTGTATCTTTTGAGCTTAAGATTTTATTGGGAACGGGTGTTTATTGTGTATTTTTATTAACTATTTCAGTTAGTTCCTCCCTTTCTTTACTCTTTCTCCTTTTCCAAACATAGACTCCTGCTGGTAGAGTGCAGTAGCATCATCATAGCTCATTGCAGCCTCAAACTTATGGGCTCAAGTTGTACTCCTGCCTTACCCCACTTAGCCTCCCCACTAGTTGGGACTACATCAATGCCCAGCTAATTGTTTCTATTTATAGAAGAGACAGAGTTTTACTCTTGATGAGGCAAGGTCTCAGATTACTGTGATATCAAGTGATTCTCTCACTTCAGGTTTCCAGACTTCAGTTAGTTTTGTTATATTGAATGAAATTAATATTTCTCTGTATTTTTTCCTAATTGAAAAGATTGACAGTTATAAGGGATCATGATGGGAAATAATAAAATGGGGATAGAGTACTACTACTTGTAGTAGTCATTGAGCTATCTCTTTTTAATGTAGATTTCAGATTTAAAATCTGAAGGAATCTAGGGATAAATTATTAGAATCAGCAAATATTAGTAAAGTTTGTTATAGAGTCAATGTAAAAAATATCAGTAGATTCCTGTCAACATACCAAACAAATTTATTTAACAAGTGAAGATATCATTAAGGATAGGAATAGATATAAGGAGATATAAGGAAAGATGTTCAGGGTGGTGCCTGTGGCTCAGTGAGTAGGGCACCGGTCCCATATACCAAGGGTGGTGGGTTCAAACCTGGCCCTGGCCAAACTGCAACAAAAAAATAGCCGGGTGTTGTGGCGGGCACCTGTAGTCCCAGCTACTCAGGAGGCTGAGGCAGGAGAATCACCTAGGCCCAGGAGTTGGAGGTTGCTGTGAGCTGTGACACCACAGCACTCTACCAAAAGCGATAGAGTGAGACTCTGTCTCAAAAAAGAAAAAGATGTTCAAGGAGAAATTATGGACTTAATGGAGAGACATTAAAGGAAACCTAACTAAATGAAGGAGGTAAATTATCTTCATGGATTGGATATATTTACAGCATAAAGATGTTAATTCTCCCTAAAATGATTTATAAAGCCATTGCAGTTTCAATCACAGTAATGTCAAGTTTTTCGATGAAATTGACAGGCTTATTTAAAAATTTATATAGAAATGCAAGGGGAACAAAAAAGCACAGTTAAAAAGCGTTTTACGGCTCAGTGTCCATTACTGAGTGGTTAGGGTGCTGGCCACATACATTGGGGCTGGCAGGTTTGAACCCAGCCAGGCTTGCTAAGCAACAATGGCAACTACAACAAAAAAAATACCTGGGCATTGTGGCAGGTGCCTGTAGTCCCAGCTACTTGGGAGGCTGAGGCAAGAGAATCGCTTAAGCCCAAGAATTTGAGGTTGCTGTGAGCTGTGTGCTATCACGGCACTCTACTGAGGGCAACACAGTGAGACTCTGTCTTAAAAAAGAAGTGTTTTACTACCTATCAAGATTTAATTTAAAGTTATAGTAAAAAGTATTTCATAATATTGGTGAAAGGGTAGACATAAATACCATCTGAAGAGAATGTAAGATTCAAAAACAAATTTAAACATTAATGAGCCCTTAATATATGATAGAGATGTGACTGTACAGCAGTGAAAAAAAGACAGTTTGAATGAACGATGGAACGTTAATAAGGAAGAAAAAAATTAAACCCCCATTTCTCACCATATACAGTGATCAAATCCATATAAACTGTAAATCAGTATAAAGAAGAAAATAAAAGAAATACTCATATGACCTGGGGGTAGTGAAGGAATTTTTTTTAGCCAAAAAAAGGTACTAATCCTATGACAAGAAAATTGATAAATATGGGTTTATGTCAAAAATTTGTTTTTAAAAAAAACATTAGGAATGAAAAGAGAAGCCTCAAGATAACGTAGGTTACAACGTATATAAATGATGACAGAATAGTACCTAAGATATAAAAAAATTTATTTCAATCAGCTAAAAAAAAATAAGCAAAAGACTTCAACACAGTCTTTACTCAAGAGGAAATTTTAATGACCAATAGATGTATGGAAAGCATTTAACTTCAGGATGTATTGTGGAAATGCAAATCAAAACTGTGATGAAATGTCAACATACAGTCCCCATTGTTACCAAAGATTTAAAATTTGATAATCCTAAGTATTGGTGAGGTTACTAAGCAACAGGATGTCTTCAATGTAGTGTCACTTTTTATTTATCTTTGCAACAAGGTAGTTAACTTAGCTACCAGCACATCTGATTACTTGAGTAGTATGAGTTGAGAGTACTTAGTTGCAGGTTCAACAAGAAAATAGTGACTGCTACATTGAAAAGGTCAAATGAGAATATGCTGCCCTTTCCAGTTATTTCACTTCAAGGGGATAAGACACTTCAAACCATGAGGCCATTCAGAAGAATATTTACAGTGATGAGTTTGAAACTGGGCCAGAATATATGGTAGAAATATAGGGTAATTCAGGCAGGTAACTTCAGGAAGAAGTTAACTAAAAATCAAAGAGAATGGGTAAAAAGAAAAAGAGGGTTGTGGGAGCCTTAAAAAAATGCTTACCATGAGTGACTAGATCCTGGAGATAAAGCAGAACTAAACATATTCTATTTCCATTTCTGTTTAGGTTTTAAATACCTTGGCTTGGGTTTATAGAATCTTTAAAGAGTTGGTATAACTTTTTTTTTTTTTTTTTTTTTTTTGAGACAGAGCCTCAAGCTGTCACCCTAGATAGAGTGCAGTGGCATCACAGTTCACAGCAACCTCCAATTCCCGGGCTCAAGTGAGTCTCCTGCCTCTGACTCCCAAGTAGCTGGGACTACAGGCGCCCACCACAATGCCTGGCCATTTTTTTTTAGGTTGCAGCCACTTTTGTTGTTTGGCGGCCCAGGCTGGATTCGAACCCACCAGCTCAAGTGTACGTGGCTGGCGCCTTAGCCCATTGAGCCACAGGCGCTGAGCCTGGTTTAACTTTTTAATTCTACTCTCAGATTTGGATTTCAGGAAGTTTATTTAAATTGGTCTTCAACTTTGGGAAGACCAGTTAAAATTGGTATTAGGTAGCCAATCTGAGAAAATATCCTGATTATATCTCATCTCTGCTTCAAAGTATGTATTAAGTTATTAAGTATGAAATGGATGATTTCCTTAAGTACTAAATTTGACAAGTTGATAGCTGTGACATTTCACTTTGGCTCTTGTTTTATTTTTATTGTGAAGGTACAGCCTCATTCTTTCAAACACATTTTGCCTTGTTATCTTTCAAATGTTTTTTGGCGAAGTTTTTGTGAAATCATGGAAAAGTAAAAATTTACGTTATTTTCAAATACTGTCTCATGGAACCAAAGCAGTGTAGACAGCTTGAAACATCAACAAATTGTTTGGGAAGGATGTGGCTAATGAATGCACAGTACATCAGTGGTTTGAGAAGTTCCATTATGGTGATTTTAATCTTGAAAATGAGCCACATGGGCAACCTGAGAACAAGGTAGACAATGATGAGCTAAACACTATAGTAGAAGCAAATCCATTTCAACCTATGCATGAACTAGCTAGCAGCAAGGTTACTATTCCAATAATAATGGACCATTGGAAATAAATCAGCAAAGTAAAGAAGCTAGACAGATGGGTTCCACATGAATTAAACAAGCGTCAGAAGAGACATCATCAAAACTTGTCTTTCCTTGCTGTCAGGACATAAAGGCAAACCATATCTAAAGTGTATTGTTACATGTGATGAAAAACGTGTTCTTTTCGACTATCATAAGCATTCAGCATAATGGCTGGATAAAGGTAGGATGCCGAAACATAGTCCAAAACTGAATATTCATCAAAAAAATGTACTGGTGGTCCAAAACTGGTGGTATCCACTACAGCTTAATGAAACCTGGTCAGTAGACTACAATGGATGTCTGCTATAACCAATTGGACGGCATGATGAGAATGCTTGTGATTAGGCAGCTGAAACAGACTGGTCAATAGAGATAGACCAGTCCTCTTGCAAGACAACAGTAAACCACTTGTTACACAAACAAAATGCTGCTTAAACTGTAGAAGCAGGATTTGGAAGGTCTCTGTCATCCACCATATTCACCAGACCTTTCATGAGTTCACTTGCTGCTTTGGACCACTTCTTACAAGGAAAAATACTCAGTTTTCAACAAGCTATGGAAAATACCTTTGACAGTTTCGTTGCCACTCACTTCTTCGCTGTTGGCGTAAGCATATTACCATTAAGATGGCAAAACTTAGCTGTAGCTGTAGCTTAGTCACGTACTTCGTCTAATTATACTGCTGCTTGTTTGAGATATAATAAACTAAACTTTTGATTTGAAATTGAATAATTCATATTTAAGGACCTCTTATGAAATCAGTCATTAAGCAGATAATTGAGGGCTACTGTGCACCAGGTGCCTTGCTAGAGGTTGAAGACATAGTGGTGTCTTTGTGGCAGTATTTGTCTACTGGAGTAGACAATATACTAAGGTGTAATTTCATCAGTGGCAAGTGCTAGGAAGGAAAATACACTAAATTTGTGTTTCCTGGGAGACTATAGTGATCCAAGCAGAGAGGGGATTGGCAGTATAAAGATCCTGTGGTGAGAGGGAATAAGATGAGTCTGGAGGACTGAAAGGTGAAAGGAAGGGAAGTAGTACAATGAGGTAAGACAGTAGAGTTATGTAAGAGCTAGACCATGTGTGGTTTAGACCATTATGTTAAATGTAAGTTTCTCATTTTAAGAGGTAAAACTTCTGAATAGTTCAGAGAGTTGCAGTATGATCACATTTTGAAAAGACTTTCTTCTTGTAACATGGTGCACAAATTGGAGAATTAGGAGATGGGCAGAATGGATGTAAAGAGACAATTAGAGGATATTTCAATGGCCTAGTTAAAACATGACCTTGTTATGATTTGTATATAGGATATGAGAGAAAAGGAACTTTTCAGTGATGGCAACTTGATTTATTCTTCATGGTCGGTAGTTAGGAAACATTCAAAGCAGACATAGTGTCTGTATTTGTTTTGGAGGTGGATAGGTGGTGTCTGCTAATGAGTTTAAAATAAATGCCTTTGCGGCATTCAAAGAAAAACACTATGTAGGCGGTTGGATAATACTGGTTTGGACATAAGAAAGGTCTAGGTAGGGAGATATTACTGAATTGTGAGCTTACTGGTTAATAAACGAAGACCTGGATGTGACTGACATTTCATATAGTGAATTAATAAGATGACCTTAGGTAGAGGAAGCTACCTGTACTGAGAACAGAGAAGGGAAATACGTAGTTCCTGGTTTTTAAAATGTTACCAAGTTTTTGAAATGAAAAATTAGGTTAAAAATTTAAAAACCTTGATTCTTCCTGAAATACTAGGCCTCTTCGGGTAAAATATTTTCACAAATTTTAGGGTGCTACTCTTTTAATTTTCTTATGTAAATCTCTTTCTTGTGTTGTTTAACTCTTTATGAACTTACCTGGATCTCTCCAGAGCTGTTTTTGGCTTTTGCTTTTTGCTTTAACTGCTAATCCAGGTGTTTGATTCTTGTTTTCAAAGTTAATTTCTTAGCTTTGGGATTCCTTCTAGGACACAAAGATACTAGTTTAGCATTTTTATGGGAAGTCCCCCCTTTCTGGAAGAGAAAAACTTTGTAACCTCTTTGGTGGCATGGTGGCAGTTAGTTTGCCTTTCATCTTTTATTGGATAACCTTTCCATGATCTTGGCTTTGATAACCTTTCCATGATCTGGCATTTGAAACTTTCCATTTTTAAATTCAGCTCAGATAAATACTTTTTAAAGCAGGGGGCGTGTTTCTCATTTTAGCTTAGTCTTCTATGTTGCTGACAAAGTTAGAGCTTTACTTAAATTTCTGAATTTGAAATCCTTTTCCTCAGAAATTTGGATATATTACTGTGTTGCATTATAGCATTCAGTGGTTCCACTGAAAAATATGGTATTAATCTGATTTTCTTATTCTTTTGTGGAAAGTCTTTTTATTTTCTTTGAATTTTTATTTTATCCTTAGTGTTTTGAAATTTATTCCCCTATAAATGTAGGAACTTCTGGATTTCTCTTTAGATTTCTTAAATAGTTTTTATCTTATTCTAATTTGGTTTTTATGTTTGTCCTTTACATCTTTTAGCCTATCATTTATTTTATCTCAGTAGTCATAATTTTGCTGCTCAAATCTTAAATGGATCCATCAAAATTCTCTTCCCTAAGTGCAGTATCCTCTAAGTGCTTCAGAGAGACACTATATTGTTTACTCATTATAGCTATCTTGTGATATAGGCACTATTATTACCCTTGTTTTACAGATGAAGAAACTAGAGCACAGAGAACATAAGTAATTTACCAGATCATAACTAGTGAGTGTGGAACTAAGATTCAAACCCTACACTTCCTCTCAGGGTACTCTGGCTTATTTTAGCCTTCTGAAATGTGTTAATTCTTTTCTTTTTTCCTGTGGTATTCATTTTTCTATTTGTTGATTTTGATGTTTAGCTTTCATATTGCTTATCTCAAATGTTTGAGATATGTACTTGATCTAATATTTGAGCAGTCTTTCTAAAAATGCTTCAAAGCCTGCTTCTAGTGAGGGCCAATTATGACTTGCTACTGGAAATGTATCAAACTCCATTTGAAGTATGAAGATTTTCTATTCACCTTCTTTGTGTCCAGCCTTGTTTGGTTTCTTGATTCACTTGTCTACCTGTTGTTTTCCTATCTCAAGCACATACCTTTCACGCCCACTGCCTTGCTTGACAATCGTGGGGGAAGGGGATCCACCTGACTTAATGTTCTTAGAATCATTATCCTGAGGATTGCTCCAGGATTGTCTCCTGCACACCATAGCTTCTTTATACTAAACATGGAATATCCCTGCAATTGCCTTCTATGGTTTGTGGTTTTCTTCTGCATGCATTTTAGGCCTTAGTTTCCTCAGTTTCACTTCTTTTTATTTGCTGTCTTTCAGAAATTAATTAGAATCTCTCCTTAAGGTTATATTCTTGTTTTAAAGTGCTGCTGTGATTTACTAATTTTTTGTGTTAACTATAGTTTTTCTTCATTCCTGTACTTTTTAGGTTTGCAGGATTTTGGTTTATTGTTGAGTGTGCTCCTTCTTTCATTTTGATTTTGTCTTCTTTTAGTGGTTCTTAATCTTTTGAGAATCCTGAACTTCTTTGAGCATATGATAAATTCCGTGGATCTCCATCACCTTGTTCATCCAGATTTATGGCTTTCTACCACCTAGAACCTAAGCAATGGTCAAATGTTAATTTAAGCATTACTGATATTGTAGGTGTGGGTTTTTTGCGGGGGTGGAGGGAGCAGAAGGCAGGTTTGTTTTTATTAATACACACATTAGAGGTATGTGTATAAGGATACTCTTGATATTTTCAGATTATTTTGCTATTCAAATTTGAGAAAAATCGCTGTGAAAGATACTTACATATCTGTAGCTGCAGAGTTTAGTATAAAGAAAGAGCTATTTATTTCTGTTAATCAGTTTTATAACATTTCTTTTTTTCCCCCCTCTTTTCTCTAGGTTTAACTATAGATCAACACATCATCTTGCATCTCATGGGTTCTATGAGTTTTTAAACTGGTTTGATGAAAGAGCGTGGTATCCACTAGGAAGAATAGTAGGTGGCACTGTAAGTATATGAGCAGTTATATTAATTATTACATAAAATTTTATTCTTAGTTGAGTAAATCATTAATTGCTTAGGTGATAGGAATTCTTGAAAGCTTTGTATAGTTAACTAATACATGTTTTTGTGGTTGAACATCCAATACTTAATTTACTTAGGCTGTTTTCTTGATAACTATCCCTACCTCCTAACCTGTTTTGGTTTGTCTCAGACTTTTAACAAGTAGGGGGGTGTACAATCACATTATAACTAACATTTGGGTTATTTGTGTGTGTTTATTCTATGGCAACTCAGTTGGAAAATACCTTTTTGGAAAAAGATAGAAATTTAGAATAATCAGATAAGTCTAATTTTTCAAGCCTCAAATCTCCCCTAAGTTACTGAGTATTGATTATACTTCATGGAGACTTCTGATGTTCAGAAAGATGACATAAGGGAAAATATATGGGGATATAAGGAGCGTTTTGAAGAAAAAAATGAAAGGCAGGCAGCACTGTCTTATATTGGGGATATAGGTTTGATTTTTTTTTTTTCCTTGATCATTTGTGTCAGAAGTTTGTTTTTATTAGGTTTTTTTTTTAACTCAGAGAAACTTTTACTCTGTTGATAGTCTCTAGTATGTATTTGTTTTTTGTTTCATTTGAATTTATTTTTTCTTCCACTTTCTTGAGTTTATTTTGATGTTCTTTTTCAGATTGCTTGAGGTGGTTTACTTAACTTTTTCCTTGTTCTTGACGGATGCATTTTAAAGCTATAAACTCACACTAATCACCATATTAGCTGCCTTCCATAATTTTCAACATAGTATTTTATTATTACAATCAAAATTCTTATGTTTTTATTTCTCCTATTCATGGGTTATTTAGAATTGCATTTAACTTCAAAGCATAAAGGAATTTCCTACTTATCTTTTTTGCTTTATATCTCAAATATATTATTAGAACAAATTCTGTGCAATTTCAGTTTATTTATTTATTTTTTGAGACAGAATCTCACTGTGTCCCCCTTGATAGAGTGATGTAGCGTCACAGCTCACAGCAACCTCAAACTCTTGGGCTTAAGTAATTCTCTTTCCTCAGCCTCCCAAGGAGCTGGTACTACAGGTGCCCACCACAATGCCTGGCTATTTTTGTTGTAGTTTTATTGTTATTTGGCAGGCCCAGGCTAGATTCGAACCCAGCAGCTCTGTGTATGTGGCTGGCACCATAGCCACTGAGCTACAGGCACTGAGCCAATTTCGTCATTTAAAATTTATTGAGACTTGATTTGTGGCCTAGGATATATCCACATTTTGTAAATATTCCCTCTATATTTAGAAAGAATCTTCACTATGGCAGATGGTGTGTTTCTACGTGAGACATGCTCTTATCCTTAATGTAATAGAGATACAGATAAAATGAGAGTATTTATGACGGTTCGAGTATGAATTAGAGAGGTATTAAATTGTAGCATTAGTCAAATATGAAATGCCCAATTTCAAATCAGAAGTTTAGTTTATATCTCAAACAAGAATCAGTACAGTTAATCAAAATATGTGCATAAATTACTGACAATGGTTTTGCTATCTTCACGGTAATTTATGCCATCAAAGAAGAAGCCTGGTGAGTGAGGGGCAATGAAATCTTGAAAGACATTTTTCATAGCTTGTTAAGAATTGAGTATTTTTCCTTGCAAGAAGTTATCCAAAACTTGGAAGAAATGGTAGTCAGTTGGTGAAAGGTCTGGTGAATACAAATATAGTGGATAACAGAGTCCAAGTCCAGCTTCTGTAGTTTGAGCAGCATTGTTTGTGCAACATGTGGTCAAGTGTTGACTTGCAAGAGGATTGGCTTGTCTCTGTTGACCATTCACAGCTGCTTAATCACAAACATCCTCATCCTGCCATCCAGACGGTTACAGTGGACATCCTCTGTAATCGACTGACCAGGTTTCATGAAGCTGTAGTTTTGGACTGTGGTTCAGCATTTTTACTTTTATCCAGCCATTATGCTGAATGCTTGTGATTGTCAAAAAGAACATGTTTTTCATCACATATAACAATGCAGTTTAGATATAGTTTGCCTTTATGTCTTAACAGCAAAGAAGGGCAAGCTTTGGCCATGTCTGTTTTGATTCGTGGGGAACCCATCTGTTTAGCTTCTTTACTTTGCCAGTTTATTTCCAGTGGTCCAGAATTGGAATGGTAGTGTCAAACCTTGCTGCTAGATAGTGGGTTGAAATGGATTTGCCACTACTATAGCTTTTAGCTCATCATTACCTATCTGGTCTCAGGTTGCCCACGTGGCTCATTTTCAAGATTAAAATCACCAGAATGGAACTTCTCACACCATTGATGTACTGTGCATTCATTAGCCACATACTTCCCAAACAATTCATTAATGTTTCAAGCTGTCTACACTGCACTGGTTCCATGAGACAATATTTGAAAGTAATTTTTTTTTTTTACTTATCTATGGTTTTACAAAAATTACTTTGAAAGATAACATAAGGCAAAACATGTGTTTGAAAGAATGAGGCTGTACCATCACATTAAAAATAAGTGTCAAAGTGAAATTTCACAGATATCAACTGTCAAACTTAGTACTTATGGAAATCATGCATTTCGTATTTAATAAATTAATAGATACGGTAGATGGCTATTACCTTGAGTTTTTGTGGTACTAATCTTATAAGCCATATTGCATTAATATTTAATGACTATATAGTTTGTTTCCTTGTCTGTCTATAACTTTTAATCTTGAGTTTGTCCTTAATGAAAGCCTATTTTCTCTGAGACTTCTAGTATCCTGGAATTTGGGACCCATCCCTGTAATAATCTTTCTCATTTGCCTTTGCTGAAGCCCTTATGGGTTTCATTGGTTTTAGGATAATTGCAACTTATAGTTTATTATACCTAATGTTATAAATGTGGAACCCATATTCACACTTCTGAGTTTTTATTTCTCCCTTAGGACTTTGTTTCTACTCAAAGATTTGGAAGGAAAGCAAAGTTCCTTAGTGTTTCCCTTGATAGAGGAGTAGGATTTGTCTTTTTTAGTTTCATAAACAAGCCTTTCATTGTGCTCAAATTAAGTCTTCTCTCTGATCCTTGTATTATGTGAAAACCCATTTCCAATTCCTAAGCCCTCCATCAGGCCTTGTTTGTTTGGCCTCTTTCTTCTTCTCTCTTATAGACTGCAGTGATATTAGTACCTGTTTTGAATTTCCTCTTCATTTTTGGCATCTGGAGAATTCCCCTTCTTTTGAGCTTGAATATGCCTTTTTGTTGAAAGTATTTATTTTTGATCCTTCTCTTTAGTACTTCTGTGTATAATATTTTGACTGATATATGTGTCGGCTCCAGCTGCCATATAATATGGGTATATGACTTACCTTTAGAGTTATTTTCTAATTCACTTTCAGTTTCTTTTAGTATTGTTGACAGAATCATACACTGGTACCTAGTAATGAATGTTAAATGGAACAAAGTTTTTATGAATGATGGTTAATTACCACATTTTTTTTTCTTTCCTCTATCCTTTCCTTTTCCTATGCATTTCAGGAGGTATGGAACATCCACTTTTTGCTAGTTAATAGTCCTGGATGCTGAGGAAATTTTACTTGCTATTCTAGAGTTTACATTCTTGCGAGTGTAGGCAGTTCATAGATAATAAATAAGTAAAATATATAGTATGTCAAATGATAAGAATTCTATGGGAAAAAAGCAAGGGAGTGCGTTGAAGACCATACTGGGGTTTGCAGTTTTAAATTATACAGTCACAGTGATTTGTGAGGCTGAGCTGGGTGGATCTCTTGGGGTCAGGAGCTAGAGACCAGACTGAGTACCATAGAGAAACCTGATCTCTACAAAGAAAGAAAAAAATAAACAAAACAAATTTAAGAGACAAATAAGCTGGAGGTGGTAGTATATGCCTGTAGTCCTAGCTACTTGGGAGTCTGAGCCAGTAGGATTGCTTGAGTCTGGGAGATGGAGGTTGCAGTGAGCTGTAATTGTGCCATTGCACTCCAGGTATGAATGCAGAGCATGTATTAATCACTGAGAAATAGCGCAAAAAGAATGTCCTATTTACTGTTTCAGTCTTTTCAATGTTTGATGTTGCTTTTCTAGAGCAAGGGTAAGTTTAACTGTTACTTGGTCTCTTCTAGTTTATTTTCCTTTGTCCCTAAGTACTTTAAGTAGTATAAAACTTTAAACCTTTCAGTAGTCCCAATACATTATGCTTAAATTCACCAACTAGTTATTCTTTTCCTAGCTAGAGTTGTTCACTTTACAAATTTTAAGCTTGAATAGAGGATACTTTTTATAAAGTATTATAGTACATAATTAGTACACTAATTATGTAATTTTGCACATAATTTTATTTCTTTTTTCTTCTTTTTTTAAGAGTTGGGGTCTTCCACTGTTGTCTAGGCTAGAGTACAGTGGCATAGTATTAGTTCATTGTAGCCTGAAAACTCCCAGGCTCAGCAGTCTTCCCAATTAGCTGGGACTACAGAAACATGCCGTAATGCCCAGCTAATTTTGCTTATTTTTTAAGACACTACCTGTCGCTGGGTTTCTCAGACTGGCTTCAAATGGTCCTTCCATCTCAGTGTCCAGCTTGCACATAACTTCTGTCTTCTTTCCCTTTTCTCATTTCCTTATGCACACACAAGTATTGCCAAAATTGGAGTGTTAAAACCTGAAACTAGAGGGTAAATTACACAGACTATGACCCCACTTTAGAGTGGAAGAATAATGGGAACAGTAAGAAAGGTACCTACATTTTAACACTGTTAAACATTTTCAATTTTAATCATTCTTGTTTTATTATTTTCTCTGATCTTCTTTTATTTAAATGCATAGTCCTTCACATACAACACTGTTCTTTGCCATCTATCCAAAAAGATTTTTTTGTACCTGGTAATGAAGGCAAATTATTTTGAGATCTTATTCTCAAACTTACTATATAAACTATGTGCTTACTATAAACTTTGTAATAATAAAGAAGAGGATTTATAGTAGTATTTTCATGTATCTCATTTTACGTGAAATTACATTTTTTCATTTTTTTCTTCCTAGGTTTACCCAGGATTGATGATAACAGCTGGTCTTATCCATTGGATTTTAAATACATTGAATATAACAGTTCACATAAGAGATGTATGTGTGTTCCTTGCACCAACTTTTAGCGGCCTTACATCTATATCTACTTACCTGCTTACCAGAGAACTTTGGAACCGAGGAGCAGGACTTCTATCTGCCTGCTTTATCGCCATTGTACCTGGTTACATATCTCGGTCAGTAGCTGGATCATTTGATAATGAAGGGATTGCTATTTTTGCACTTCAGTTCACATACTACTTATGGGTAAGTAACACTTAAATGTGTTTTGCTGCCATTAATACCCATGACCTTTCTCCTTAGGCTTTAGGTTGTACATATTGGTCTTTTACCAATTATAATTGCATACAGAAATCTTATTGTTCATAATAAATTTAATAATGGCAAACATTGTAAAATTTATCTGGCTTTTTTTCTCTGGTTATATGTATGTGACTAGATTAAATATAGTAAGATTTAATTTTCATAGTTCTTTTATGCCTAATTTATAGGTGGTGATAATCCTTTCTTTATAAGACATAACTCAAAAAAGGGAGCTATTAAAAAACAACCTATTTGTTTGTTTGTTTGTTTAGAGAGAGAGAAGTAAGAAATGGCACCTAGGAAAATTGAAACATAATTTGATGGCTTTGAATTTTAAATTGTTTTCAAAACTAGCATTATGTATTTTGCTGTTGCCAAGTTATTTAAACTTTATGGGGTTTTTTTCCTAATTTAGGTTTTACTTAAATTATTGTTTTCATAAAGCTTGTGTTTATTGCTGGACGTGGTGGCTCACGCCTTTAATACTAGCACTCTGGGAGGCCAAGGCAGGTGGATTGCCTGAGCTCACGGTTTGAGATCAGCCTGAGCCAGAGTGAGCCCTCATCTCTAAAAAAAAAAAAAAAACATAGCTGGACATTGTGGCAGGCGTTTGTAATCCCAGCACTCGGGACGCTGAGGCAAGAGAATCACTTGAAACCAAGAGTTTGAGGTTGCTGTGAGCTATGATGCTACAGCACTCTACAGAGGGCAGCAAAGTAAGACTGTGTCTCAAAAATAAAATTTAAAAAAGTTTGCGTTCATTATTTTAGCTTTAGCTAATGTTTATACATTTTCAGTGATAGAAATTGTCAAAAATTATGTGTCAATACTTTGTGTATTTAAGTGTATTTTTAGTTATCTAGGTGAATGGCAGCATACTTTTTCTCTTCAATAAATTATTTTACTTTGTTTAAAACTGCTTGGCTAATGGGTATTTTTGCTCTGGTATGGAATTCCAAAGAATGTTTTTAGTGTGATCAAATAGGTAGTTTCTTAATTTGAATTTTAAAAAGAAGAAAGAAAAGCACCTATGGAGATGAAGAGGATGGCAAGCAGTAGGATTTTCCTGTGCTGTTGTACTCATCAACAAATGTGTTTAAAAACTTTTTATTTATTATATGCAGCTAAAGGGGAAAAAAAAAACCTTAAAAACTGGAATCTCTATTTAACTCCTTTTAATAAATAGTATTTTTAATTATAAAAAATAACATGTAAATAAAATAGACCTTGATAATATGATGCCATGTGGAAAAGTAAATTACAGTAGAATATGTACATTATGGTAAATCATTTGTGTAAATCTTCAGCATATGATATGATCAGTCCTATATTTGTTTATGCCTATATTAATAATGGAAATTGGGCATACAGCCTTTTTATTATACACTAGCTACATAAGAGTGGGTTTTTCCTGAGAGTAAATGGGAAGGTGATAATAAAGTGGGCTGTAATAAGGGAGTGTCAGCAGAGTTATAAAACAAATTTAGATAAAATCAGCTGGAGCAAATTTGGCCTGCTGTTTGTACTTAAAAGTCTGGATAGTTAGGTTTATAACTTTAATAGTTGCTATTCTTTTATATTTCTTGAAATACATGATAATCCATGTAAAAAATACAATACCCTATTTCTGAGAAATTTTGATAACACAAAAATATGAAGAAAAAAATCACCCAGAGATATAACTACCGTTGGAATTTTAACATTTCTGAACTTTACTATGCTTTTAAGAAATACGAAACTGGCATTGTATTCTATGTACAGTTTTGTGACTTTATTTTCTATTAACATATCATTGTTATGGATCATCGAAATAGTTTTCTAACTGGTGTCTTCACTACTTTTCAACCTTTTTTTCAAATTTAATTTTTAAAAATTCAGGCAAAATTGATATAACAAAATTCAGTATATATTTTGAGTCGTTTTAAAGTGTACAATCAGTGCTTTTTAGTTTATACAGAATGTAGTGCAGCCATCACTGCTATCAATTTACAGAACATGTCATCAACCCAAGAAGAAAATATGTTCCTTTCAGTTCCCCCCTCTTTCTGTCCTTTGGTAATCAGTAATATATTTTGTGCCTCTGTGGACTTAACCTGTTCTGGATAGTTCATGTAATAAAATCTTAAAGTGTGATCTTTTATACCTGTCTTCTTTCACTTGTGCATTAGTACTTCATTTCTTTTTTTCCTCCACTTTTTTATTATGGTAAAATAAACATAAAATTTACCAACTTACTTTAAAAATGTACAGTTCAGGGGTATTAAATAGGTCCTAATTGTGTGCAATTATTATCCATCCACAGAATTCTTATCACTCTATAAAATGAAACTCTGTATCCACTAGGCAATAAATTCTCCCCTGGCAATCTCTGTTCTGCTTTTTGTTTCTTTGATTTTGACTTCTCTAAGTACATCATGTAAGTGGGATCATACAGAATTTGTCTTTTTGTATAGCTTGCTTATTGTACATAGCATAATGTTGTCAGTTCAGCCATGTTATAGCATATATTAGAATTTCATCCCTTTTTAGGGAGAATAATATCACATTGTGTGTAATATATTTATATACCATATTTTTTTATTGATTCATCCATCAGAGACACTTAGGTTGTTAGCACATTTTAGCTAATGTGAATAATACTGCTCTGAGCTTGGTGTTCTCTTGGAGACTTTGCTTTTTGAGAACCAGCACAAGGAAATAACCTGAGTGGAAATGGTGGGAGTGAGAAAGAAAGATGAGACAAAAGATAGGATGGAATTGGGAGATCTGATGCAACTGATGACTGCAACCAGCACCCAACTGTGGAAACAGCTTTATTTATAAAGTATCTTTAACAAGGTAAATCTTAACACCTGGGGTAAGGATTAACTTTAAAGAGGAAAAACTGTGTGCTTGCTAGTGCTAAGGAAAGTATGCATGAGCTATGTGACTTCTGGCAGGTGAAAAGAACATTTGTTGTTAGAAGAGAAGAAGAAGCTGGGGTGGGGAGTCATTTCCTGAAAATCTCCCAAGGCTATGGGGGCCCTGCTGCCTCACAGCCTGTTCCCCACACTTGCTTTCAGTTCTTTCGGATATGTACTCAGAAGTGGAATTGCTGGATCATATGGTAATCATACTTTTAATTTTTTAAGGAACCACCATACTGTTTTCCATAGTGACTATACCATTTTACATTCCCACCAGCACTACACAAGGATTCTAATTAAGCATGTCTTTGTCAGTACTTGTTTGTTTTTGACAGTAGTCATCCTATGGATGTGAAATAGTATCATCATAGTTTTGAATTTCTTTTTTTTTGCAGTTTTTGGCCCGGGCTGGGTTTGAACCCGCCACCTCAGGCATATGGGGCCAGCGCCCTACTCCTTTGAGCCACAGGCACCGACCTAGTTCTGATTTTCTTTAACCTAATGATTAGTGAAGAACATTTTTTGTGTGCTTATTGGCCAATTACATATCTTTGGAGAAATGTCTATTAAAGTCATTTTTCCAATTTTTATTTAGGATTTTTTTGTTGTCTTTTAGGAGTTCTCTCTATATGCTGGGTATAAATCTCTTATCAGATCCATGATTTACCGTACTTTCTCCCATTCTGTGGGTTGCCTTTTCACTCTGATGATAGCTTCTTTTGTTACACACAAAATAGTTTAATCGTCTTGAAGTCTAGTTTATTGCCTGTGTCTTTGTTATCACATCCAGGAAATCATTGCCAAATCCAATGTTGTGAAGCTTTTGCTCTGCTTTCTTTTAAGAGTTTTATCATTTTGTAAGTCTTAAATTTAGGTCTTTGATGCATTTTAAATTGATTTTTGTACATAGTATTAGATAAGGTCCAACTTCTTCCTTTTGCTTACAGATGTCCAGTTTTTCTAGCATCACTTGTTGAAAAGATTGTCCTTTTCCCTGTGTGTCTGGGCACCCTTGTTAAAATCATCTTACCAAATACCTGAGCATTTATTTCCAGGCTCTGTGTTCTGTCCCTTAGGTGTCTGTATGCTAGTATCACACTTTTGATTATTGTGGCTTCGTAGTGCAATACCTTTTGAAATCAGGAAGTATGAGTTCTCTAGCTTTGTTGTTCTTATTCAGAATTGTTTTGGGTATTTGGTGTTCCTAGAAATTTCATATGAATTTTAGGATGGGTCTTTATTTCTGTAAACATCATTGGGATTATTATAGGGATTGCATTGAATCTGTAGATCCCTTTGGGGGTAGTATTGAAATCTTAATATTAAAACTCACGATCTCTGAAGATGGGACGTATTACCACTTATTTATGTCTTTAATTGGCTTTCAGTAACATTTTGAAGTTTTCCTTGTACAACCCTTTTACCTCCTTGTTTAACCTTTCCCAGTATTTTACTCTTTTTGGTGCTATTACAAATGAAATTGTATAATTTCCTTTTTAGATTTTTCATCATTAATATGTAGAAATGCAACTGATTGTTGACTTTACATTCTGCAACTTTGCTAAATTGATTTATTAGTTCCAACAGGTTTTGTTGGTGTGTGGAATCTTTAGGGTTTACTAAATGTAAGAGTATATCAGCTAGGAACAGAGATAATTTTCTTACTTTCTAATTTGGATGCCTTTTATTTTTTACCAAGTTGCTCTGGCTAGAATTTCTAGTACTAGGTTGAGTAGAACTATTGAAAACAGCATCCTTGCCTTGTTCCTTATCTTAGAGGAAAAGATTTTAGTTCTTCACCACTGAGTGTGATGCTTGCTTCAGGGTTTCATATACAGCTTTACTGTATTGAGGTAGTTACAGTCTGTTCCTAATTTGTTGAGTGTTTTTATCATGAAAGGCCTTTGGATTTTGCTGAGTTTTTCCCTATGTAAATTGAGATGATCACAATCAATCAACATGTGATCATCTCAATTTACACAAGGAAAAACTCAGCAAAATCCAAAGGCCTTCATTGTGTTGGTGTGGTATATTACATTGAAGTCTTTCTGTGTTGAACTGTCCTTGCATTCAGGAATAAGTCTGACTTAGTCTTGGTGTATAAACCTATTAATATCTTGGCTGACTTTGGTTTGCTAGCATTGTCCAGAATATTTTGACATCAACGTTCATGAGGGATATTGGTGTGTAATTTTCTTACAGTGTCTTGTGCTTTGGTATCAGGGTAATACTGGCATCATAGAATGAGTTAAGAAATGAGTCTTTCTCTTCAGTTTCCTGGAAAAGTTTAAGAAGGATTCGTGTTAGTTTCATCTTTAAATATTTTGGTAGAATTCACTAGCAAAGCCATTAGGTCTAGGACTTTTTGGGGAGATTTTTGATTATTGATATTGAATCTCCTTACACTAGTTAAAACTCTGCTAAGATTTTCTGTTTCATCATGATTTAGTTTGGGGTAGGTTTTTGTGTTGTTAGGCATTTGGCCTAGGTTAATTTTTTAGTATGTTATAGTTCTAGGTTAATTTTTTAGTATGTTATAGTTCATAGTACTAGAAGCAGTAGTTGTGTCCCTACTTTCATTTCTGATTTTAGTAATTTGAGTCTTCTTTTTTTCCTTAGTCTATCTGGCTGAAAATTTGTGAATTTTATGGATCTTTTTAAAGAACTAACTTTTTATTTCATTGGTTTTTGTCTCTTTTTTCTTGTTCTCTATTTTATATGTGTTTATATTTTGTTTACCTCTGTTCAGATCTTTATTTAGTTCCTTTTGGTAGCTTTGGGTTTAGTTTGTTGATTTTCTAGTTCACATCTTAAATTGTGAAGTCAGGTTTTTGATTTGAAGTTTTTTTTCCTTATTTTTGAATGTAGGCATTTAATAGTTGTGACTTTTCCCCTTAGCACTGCCTTTATTATTTCCCGTAAGTTCTGTTATGTTGTGTTTTTCTAGATTTTTTTGACCCATTTGCTAAGAGTGTGTTGTTTAATTTCCACAAATTTGTTTCTTTTCCAGTTTTCTTTCTGTTACTGATTTCTAACTTCATCCTATTGTGGTTGGAGAAAATACTTTGTATGATATCTAGCTTTTAAAAAAATTTCTTGAGACTTAGTTTGTGACCCAGTATATCCTGGGAAATATACTGTGTCTTATATGTCTCTTGGACCTAACTGTTTGTTGTGTTGAGTTCTATATTTCCTTATCTTCGGTCTGGTTCTATCCATTATTGAGAACAGGGTTTTGGTGTCACCAATTAGTATTGTAGGATTTTCTATTTTTCCCTTCTATTATGCCAGATTTTGGTTCATTTATTTTGATGGTCTCTTATTAGGTGTACAAATTCATAATTGATGTAATCTTCTTGCTGTGATGAGACCTTTATTAATACATATTGCCATCCTTTCTCTCTTGTAACCTTTTTTTTAAAATTCAGAGTCTGTTTTTTCCTGATATTAGTATAGCCACCCCTGCCCTCTTTTGCTTACTGTTGGATGGAGTATTTTTTTTTTTGGCCTGGCAGCGTTGGATCTTGTGTTTTTATTCATTTTGCAAGTATGTCTTTTGATTGGAGAGTTAATATACATTTAAAGTAATTACTGAGAAGGAGGAACTTACATTGTTTTGCTGTTTTTTGTGTGTGTGTGTTTTTTTCTATAATGCTTTATAGCTTTTTTGTCTCTCATTCTTGCATTACTGTCACCTTTTGCGTTTAGCTAATGTTTTGGTAGTGAAATGTCTAGTTCTTTTTCTCTTCCTTTTGTTTCTATGTCTGGAATGCCTTTTTACTCTCTTGATAGTATTCTTTGCAAAATAGCTTTTACTTTTATTGCTTGTGCTTTAGTATCATTTAGGAAACACTTGCCTATTTAAAGGTCATGAAAATTTATACCTGTGTTCCCTTATAAGCATTTTATATTTTCAGTCCTTCCATTTAGGATTTTCATACATTTTGAGTTTTTTTGTGTGTAATGGTGTCAGTTCTAACATTGTTGAAAAAAGTAATTCTTTTCCCAGTGAATGATTTTAACACCCTTGAGAAAAATCAATTCATCATAGATATATGGCTTATATCTGGGCTCTCTTACTCTATTCTGTTGCTGTCTGTCTCTCTATCCCTATGCCTGTACCATACAGTTTTGGTTATTATACCTTTGTAGTGCATTTTGAAATCTGGAAGTACAATTCTTCCAAACTTTATTTTTCCTTTTCAAGATTGTTTTTGCTATTTGAGGTCCTTTGCATTTTCACACGATTTAAAGGATCAGCTTGTTCTTTACATTATTGTTTTTTGAAGTGGTATAATAGTTTATTAATTTAAACATTTTTGTAGACCATAGTACAGAGTAGGTGCAATTTTATATGTTGATTATACAAGGTTAAGTGAAATTAATAATATAGTAGGAAAACAGAATCTTTCTATTGCTTTGAAGGATTATAGAGAGAGAGAGAATACAGAGCATTCTGACTCGAGAACTAGATGAGTTTTTCCTTTGCTATCTTTTTAAAAGTAAGATATTTTAGATATATTAGCTTTAAAGTGGAAGCAGCTCCAGTGTTTAACATTAAAAGTCTTGGGTTTGAGTTGTAGCATTAAAAAGTTGCTTTCTGACATTTGGCAATTTGGACCTTTTTTGAATCTCAACTTTTTTATAAGTAAAACATAGAAAATGTTTTGTGCATAACTGTAACAGATAATGATATTCATTTAAATTTTGTTATTACCAGTTGCAAGTGAACATAATTATAGCCTTAATTTCCCTGAAAAGTTGTTTTGTAGGCCACATGAAGTTATGAAGGTAAAAATATCTTGTACTCTCTAAAATATAATTGTTAAATTGCCTCATTTGATGTTTTTATTTTTAAACCAACTATTTTAAAAAGTATACAATTTTTTAAGAATTTAAAAGTTAAAAACATTTGGGTGTAACTTTATTGGTTATGGATGCACTATTGCTGTTGAAAGCTTGTGTTGACAAAAACATTTTTGGATACACTTTTGGATTTGTATTCTACAGAGATATATACGTTTGTCACCACAATGCAGTGATTAAGAGTACTGTCTGGAGCCAAACTGGCATGGTTTGGTTTCCTCTTTATGTGATTTCCAGCTGTATTACTGAAGTTATTTTAAGGCTGTCACCCTGTGCCTATTTCATCAACTACAAAATGGAGGTTATAGTACTTACCTTATATGGCTTATGTTAATGCATGTAAAGGTACAGAGGTGAGTACATGTTTGTTATTATTTACCAACACAAGAGCCCATGATTTTAAAAAGTACTTAACTAATGTAGATAAAATAGTACATGCTGCAGTGTTTAATCATATTGCCTCTTCTAAGTGCTTGTTGTAAAGTTTTTCCTCCTGTGCTTTTATAATGAATCTTCTCTTCTTCCTACCCCATACTCTGGCAGCCACTCTGATTTTCTCCCTGTGTATTTTTTCAGGATATGGTATGACTAGAAACAGATAATAGGGGTGACCCATTGTATCTGGCTTTCTTCACTTAGAGTGATATTTTTAAAATGCCGTCCCTGCTATAGCATGTTTTAATAGTTTGTTACTTTTTATTGAGCCATCTTTGATTATATGGATGTACTACAGTGTTTTGTTTTTTTTCCCAGTTACCAATAAAGTGGCTATAAATGTTTATGTCTGGGTCTTTGGATGGGTATATATTGTTATTCCTCTTGGGTAATGCCTAGGCATGGCTTACTTGTTTGTGTAATAAGTGTATATTCAACTTTGTAAAATGCTATCAAACAGTTTTGCTAAATGACTATGCTTATTTCACATTTCCTCCACTAATGCAGGAGAGTTGTACTTGCTCTGTCTGCTTCACTGTCATGTGGTTTAGTCAAATTTTTTCAATTTTAGTCATCTTGTAAGTAGGTAGTTGTATCTCCTATCTTTCAATTACTTTTCTTCAGTGATTAATGTGGGTGTTTTCATGTGTTTACTTGCCATCTCTATTCTTGAATGAAATAATCTCAAATCTTTTGCCCATGTTTTGGTTGATTTGTTTTCGTATTATTGAGGTATAAGAGTTCTTTATACATCCTGAAAATAAGTCTTTTATCAATGTTTTGCCAACATTTTGTTCAGCCCGTGGCTTGCTTTTTTTTTTTCTTTTGCAGACAGAGTATCACTTTGTTGCCCTCAGTAGATGCTGTGGCATCATAGGTCACAGCAACCTCAAACTTTTGGGCTTAAGAGACTCTCTAGCCTCAGCCCCCCCTCAAGTAGCTGGGACTACAGGCATCTGCCACAAGGCCAGGCTATTTTTAGAGACGAACCACCATGCCCGACCCTTTTTTTTTTTTTTTTTTGTAGAGACAGAGTCTCACTTTATCGCCCTCAGTAGAGTGCTGTGGAGTCACAGCTCACAGCAACCTCCAGCTCTTGGGCTTAAGCGATTCTCTTGCCTCAGCCTCCCAAGTAGCTGGGACTACAGGTGCCCACCACAATGCCCAGCTAATTTTTGATACAGTTCGGCGGGGGCTGGGTTTGAATGCGCCACCCTTGGTATATGGGGCCGGCACCCTACTTGCTGAGCCACAGGCACCACCTGTTTTTTTTTTTTAACATACCTTTCTAACAGCAGAAATTTTCAGTTTTGATGGAGTTTAATTTATCAGGATTGGTTTTGGGGAGGGAATAAAATCTTGCTTTTGGCATCTCTTTTGTTTATTTTTGGCACTATCTCGCTGTGTCATCCAGACTAGAGTGTAGTGGCATCATCCTAGTTCACAGCAGTCTTAAACTCCTGGGCTCAAGTGATCCTGTTGCCTCAGCTGTCTAAGTAGCTGGAGCTACAGACGCATGTAACTGGGCTTGGCTAATTTTTTCTATTTTTTGTAAAGACAGAGGTCTCACTTTTCGTCAGCCTGATCCCTAACTCCTGGCCTCAGGTGATCTCCCACCTCCCAAAGTGGTAAGCTTACATATAAGCGACACCACACTTGGCCTGCTGTGCCTACCTGAAGGTCACAAGATTTTCTCAACATATTTACATCTGGAAACTGAATAATTTTAGGTTTTACCTTCAAGTCTGTGATCTTTTCGAGTTGATAATTGTAGTGCAAAATAGGAGTTGAGGTTCTTCTTGTTGGATTTGGATTCCAGTTGTTTCTACATCATGTGTTGAAAGACTTTCCTTTACCCATTTTATTACTACCTTGGAAGCCTTGTGAAAATAGACTAATATATTTTCTCATGCGCATTTATTTTTTTGCCGCAATTTTTGAGGGAAAAATAAGGATGTACATTATATAGCTTGACACCAGAGAAGCCCAGTGGGTTTCCTGGGGCCACCTTGCCCTCCTGCTTGGGCCCACAGGTGCACCAGAATCCAGTCCAGGAGGATCCAGAATCTGGTGGGACCAGGCTGGAATGGCCTCCCTCAAGTCCTGCAATCAGGGGAGGTGCAGTGGCAGGGCTGATAAAGCAGGCAGCAATGGTGTAGGGCCCGGCCTATCCACGTAGAGGGGACTGGGATCCCTGCGCAGAACCCAGGGACCTGCCCAGCCACCGGTAGGCTTAGAAGCTCCTGTCCCACCAGCTATGCTTATGGCCATTTCAGCCATAGCCCCTGACATGGCCAACAGGGAAGGGCTCCAGGAGAGAGGGAAGCGACAGCCTTTACAGACTGGGTGCCTGTGGGAGGGCAGTGTGATCTGCATGTTTACTAGGGGAGTATTAGCCTTTCCAAGATGTGTCTCTCCTGGCCAAGGGCTGGCCACTTTCTCAAAGAGCATTTCCTAAAAATTTTGGTCAAAAATAATAGGTGCACATTTGTACATGTGGGAGCACAGTATACAAAGCAAAATAGGACTCTTCTATTCATTTGTGTCTAATAACAGTATACCATGTTAGTCTTGATTAGTTTATACAAACTTGAAATCAGGTAGCATGAATAATCCAACTGTTATTTTTCATAATTGTTCTGGCTCTTCTTAGTTCCTTGCTTCCTGCAAATTTCAGAATCACATTATTAACTTAGAAAAAAGAAAGAAAGAAACCTTCTCTGGGGTAGTGATTGGAAAGGCTTTGAATCTGTAGGTCTATCTAGGAAGAACTGTTACTTTACCTGTGAATTTGGTATCTCTTTTTACCTATTTGGGCCTTCTTTGATTTCTCTATTTTTGTTTTGTATTTTCTGGATTATCAAGTTAGTAACTTGAGATCTTCTATTGTAAGCCTTTAAAGCTATAAATATCCTTCAAAGCACTATTTTAGCTGTATCTTATACATTTTCTGTTGAAAAATAATTTGCATAGAATTTACCTTTTTTTGTTTTTTTACCTTTTTCTTTTTTTTTTTTTTTTTTAAGTTCATGTTTGTTTGTGGGGTATAAGTACAATCTCCCTACATTGATGTATTGTGGTAAAGTCAGAATCAGTGCATAGAACATTTTGTTACCTCAAAAAGAAATCCCTTCCATCCCCACATTCTGCCAGCCCTTAGCAACCAGCAGTCTACTTAGTACCTTTCAATTTGCCTCTCCTGGAATTCCACATAAATGGAATGATATAATAACATGGCCTTTTACATCTGGCTTCTTTCATTTAATATACTGTTTTCAAGATTCATCCATGATGTAGTGTATCTCAATACTTTATTTTGTTACAGCTGAATAATATTTATTTTGTTTATTCCTCAACTGATAAACATTTGAGTTATTTTTATTTTTGGCTATGATGAATAATGCTGCTATGAACATTTTTATGGGTTTTTTTTTTTAACCCTTAGAACAAATGCAAAAACATCTGTGTACTAATTATTGTGTAGGAATTCTACAAATTTTGATATGCTCCATATTTGTTTTCTTTAGTTCACATATTTTCTAATTTCCCCTCTGACTGTGTCAATTAGGGTACTGAGCCTCTATCTTATTCAAATCTTTCTTATGACAACTCGGTGGGAGCCTACGGAAAAGAGCTTAGGCATGCGAACTTTTTTTATATCTAGGATCTTTAGGTAGTCTTCATTTATTTGCCTTGTGACCTCAGTTCTCTGATAAGCTTAAGAAAACTTACTATTTCCCCTCATTATTGGGGTGAAAATGACATTCTCTTACTGCTTTGCACATCCTAAGCACAAGTGGAATTGAGTAGATCTTTTAGTAATGTGAACCGGAATACAAGTTGGCCCGTGTTTGTGTCTATCTAGAGCAGTGGTAGTAACAAAAACAATTTTATGGTTGGGGGTCACCATAATAACATGAGCAACTGTATTAAAGGGCCGTGGCATTAGAAAGGTTGAGAACCACTGATCTACAGTATAATTAACAAGATTTTTTTCCTAAAATTTTCCCCATTGATTGAAATGGTGTTCTCATCTCTGTGTTATATCTACTGTGTTTAATCAATACTGACTGCATGAATGTGGACTACTTTTATGTGAGTAATAGGTCTTTCACTGTAATCTAGATAACAAAATTAAATTTTACCCATAAAATATTCGTGTCAAAAATATCTCTTAAGTCAATTAAGAAATGTCAATTTGTTCTGAAAAGAGGGCCTCATAATTTGTAAAAATTATGTAAAGTTCTGTAAGCTCAGTCCATTTAAAAAATTATTTCAGAAAATGTTTAGACCAGTCCTCTAACTCAATTAATTTCGACTGGTTTGCCCATTACAGAGGAGCCAAGCTGCTTGTAAATTGCATTGGAATGCAGTTTTTACACCATGTCCAAGCTATAGCTCTGATTTTACCTTTTACTCAGTTTAGATTTTGATTGTAATTGCATTGAATCAACAGCAAGTTGAGAAGGACAATAGTGAGTCTTTCTATCATTATACATGGAAACTCCATTTATTTAGATCTTGATTTCTTTTATCAGAGTTTGGTAGTTTTCCACATACAGATTCTACATCCACATTCTGTTAGATTTATACCTAAGTAATTTTTGTGTGTGCTAATGTATATTATGTGGTAAATGGTATTATGTTTTTAATTTTAAATTTCTATTGTTTACTGCTGATATATAGGAACAAAATTGACTTTTATGTACACATATTAGCCATGTATCCTATTCTGTAATGTTGCCTATAATTACTTATGTATTCCAGTAGTTTTTGGTGTGGTTCTTGAGGGTTTTTTTACATAGACACTCTGTATAATCTGTGGGGGCAAAAAAGTCAGTTTTACATTTTCCTTCCCAATCTGTATATCTTTTCTTGTCTTGTCGTGTCCTTTTTTGTGTCTTGTCTTATCTTGTCTCTCTACATTTGCTACAGCTTCCAGTACAGTGTGGCTAGTTTGGGGGAAAGCATAATGAATGAAGTTTTTTCCTGAAATCTTTCCCATTGATTGAGATGTAATTCTTATCTCATTGGTATGCTGTCTTGATTGCTATGCCTTCATACTACATTTTGAAATTGGAAGTACTATAGATTTTTATGTATTGATCATATGTCCTGTGACCTAACTAAACTTGCATGTTAAAATTTGCTTTATATTTTTTTGTTTTTAGATTCCTTAGGAATTTTTACATACATATAAGATGATGTTATCTGCAAAAAGTTTTGCTGCTTCCTTTCCAGTCTGTATACTTTTTTCCCCCTTGTCTGATTGCACCTCTAACATGGTATTGAATAGTAGAGATGAGAATGGGCATCCTTTTCTTGTTCTGATTGTAAGTAGAAAGCATTTCAGGTTTTTACCTTTAATATAATGGTAGTTGTTCTTTGGTAGATGCTCTTTACAATAGCTTGAGGAAATTTTCTTAAACTTTTAATTTGAGAGTTTTTATAATGAACAGGTATTAGGTTCTGTTAAATGCTTTTTCTGTGTTTATTGAGGTAATCATGTGATTTTTATCATTAATTTAAGGTTTCTCAACCTCAGCATGGTTGCATTTGGGGCCAGGGAATTCTTTGTTATGTGTGATTTCTTCAATATTCAGCAGCATCCCTTGTCTCTATATAGTAGATGTCATTAGCATTCTCTCTGTCCCCCAGTATGACAACCAAAAATGTCTCCTGACATTACCAGATGTCCCCTGGCATCCAAAGTAACCTGTAGTAAGGAGCCGCTGCATTAAATTATCTTCAAATGTTAGAACAACTTTTAATGAGTGAAGTCTCATTTTTTCATGGTGTGTATAATCATTTTTATGCATTGCTGGATTTGTATTTTGTTAAGGATTTTTGCATCTGTGTTGATGAAAGATATTAGCCTGTGGTCTTCTTTTCTTGTTATGTAACTTGTCTGGCTTCAATATCAGGGTTATACTGGGCTCCTAAAATTAGTTAGGGCAGTGTTTCCTCTTTTATCTGAAAGAATTTTTTGTAGTTTTTGCATTATTTCTTCCTTTACTGTTGGTATTGATAGTACTCACCATTGAAGCTTTATGCACCTAGGAAGATTTTTAATTACTAACTTAGTTTTATTTATTTATTTATGTATTTATTTATTTATTTATTTTTGAGACAGAGCCTCAAGCTGTCACCCTGGGTAAAGTGCTATGGCATCACAGCTCACAGCAACCTCCAATTCCTGGGCTCAAGCGAGTCTCCTGCCTCCACCTCCCAAGTAGCTGGGACTACAGGCGCCCACCACAACGCCCAGCCATTTTTTGGTTGCAGCTGTCATTGTTGTTTGGCGGGCCTGGGTTGGATTTGAACCCGCCAGCTCAGGTGTATGTGGCTGGCGCCTTAGCCCGTTGAGCCACAGGCACCGAGCCACTAACTCAGTTTTAAAGACATAGTTCTATTCTGATTTTCTATTTCTTCATGAATAATTTGGTAACATGTAGTAGCTTTTTGGAAATTTTCCTTCTTTGCCTTTTGACTAGACCTTTGAATAGCCGCACATTTAAAGCAGTTTTGATTTGCATCTGCCATCTACTATCTTCTGTTTTAAAATATACTCTTAAGTATACAATTTTAATTCTTCTGATTGTTAGGTTTTATTGTTTATCTGTAGTGCTTGATATGGAGAATGCATTATACATATTTAACTTTTAAAGTCTACTCAGGTTTATACTACATAATTCTAATAAAACATAGCTTTATTCCAACATAGCTTCAGTTTTCATCTCTGTGCTATATATTGTCATATATTTATGTATATTATTTGCCTAATATTTATGTATATTATGTTTATATAATTTACACTTATAGAAATTAAGAAGAGGAAAAAAAGATAGTTATCTATGTATTCCATATTTACCATTTTCAATGCTCTTTATTCTTTCATTTGGATCTGAATTTCAGTGTAGTATCATTTCCTTTTTACCAGAAGGACTTCTTTAGTGTTTCTTCTAGGGAAAATCTTAGTAATGGAATCTTTCAATTTTGCCTTCATTATTTCCCCCACTCTTTTAAAACGAGGTAAAATATATGTAACATAAAGTTTATGGTTTAATCCAGTTGTGGGGAACTTGCAGCCTTAAGGTTGCATGTGGCCTTCTGGGTCTTCAGTGTAATCTTTTGACTGAATACAAACTTTACAAAAAAAATCTTTTTATTAATATTTTTTTTTTTGAGGCAGAGTCTGATTATGTCACCGTTGGTGGAGTGCCATAGTGTCACAGCTCACAGCAACCTCAAATTCTTGAACTTAAGTGATTTTCTTGCCTCAGCCTCCCAAGTAGCTGGGATTACAGGCGTCTGCCACAACGCCCAGCTATTTGTCGTTTTGTCGCCGTTGTAGTTGTCATTGTTCTTTAGCAGGCCCCGGGCTGGGCTCAAAACCACCATCCTCTATGTATGTGGCCCACGCCCTACTCACTGAGCTATGGGCGCCGAGCCTGACTTTAATATTTTTATTTTATTTTTAAAATCAACATATTTAAAATAACATAGAATAAAAAATAAGTTTCAACAAAAATATTCCTCCCAGATTGACCAGCACAATTACATTGTTAGTAAGCTACAGGTCTAAATTGATGCTTGCTGGGCTCATAATTTAGTTCTAACTTTCCTTAGCCTGCCTAGAGCATTGCTATATGAGGTTGGTTGACCATAGTCTGTGGGGGATGAGTAGGCCAGTCTATTAATTAGCTTTTGACAGTGGTGCACTGTATTTCTCTTTGAAGTGGAATTTTTAAATAGTTGCACAGCTCAACAGTATCTTTTAATTCTGTTTACTTTAACAGCCCATTATGTCAAAGAAGACCAAGAGAACACTGAAGGAAGAAAACAGATTTTTTAATGAGGATTCGGAATTGCAATATTATCTTTTTTCTGCTAAAGATAAAATGATTTGCTTGCTTTGTGCTACTGTAATATCAATCAATATTAAAGAAATTCAGTGCTCATCAGCATTGTAACACTCATAAAAACTACAAATGTTTTAAATCTGAAGAAGAGGTACAAAAGGTTGTATTGCAGACATTAGAAGCAAAAACAATTCTTTCAAGCACCAATAAGGCTTGGAAATAATGCCTCTGAAGCAACTTACAAAGTAACTTATATGGAGGTTACCCTACAAGTTCTGAAACAGACTGTGTATGGTCCATTATTTTGCTTTCAAGAAACACAGCCGACAGCTTACTTTCTGATTCAGCCATGCAAATTTCAGCTTGTTTGGCTTATCAATGTTACTGGGAGAGCTTTGTTTCCATCCACACACATTTTACTTTCTTGATTTTCTTATATCTCAAAACTTTGTAATTATTCGCATGTACTTGGGGGAGGAGGAGGGAGAAGCCAGTCATTGATGTAGAAATTGTGAAAACCTGGATTGTCAAAGTTACAGGATGCTTAGACCCTGGTGATGTTCTAGAGTACAAATAGCCGCCTCTTTCAAGAAGCACCATTAACTGTTTGACATCATGAATTAGCCTTCAACTTAACAACTTCATGCAACACTTCGAAAGAAGAATTTGGATTATTCAATTACTTGGGATGAATCAACTGATACTACTGACCTGACATGGGTTTTATATTCATTTGGGTCATGATAAGATTTTCTTTGCTGTGAAGAGTTACTCTGGGCACTTTTGTGAATAGAACACAGAAAATAGATATCTGCAACAATTTTTGAGATTAATACCATGAAATTGGACTGAATTTGGTAAATTCAGTAACATATATTTAAATGGTGCACCTTCCATGACAGGAAAATATGAAGAGTTTCTTGCACATATAAAACAGTGTTAATAGATCCAGATACTCATTTCTTTTCATTGTATCTTGGATCAGCAAAATCTCTGCTAAAGCTGCTACAATATTTTAAGTGAGACTTTGCAGCAAGTTGTAACTGTTGTTGACTATATTTATGCAAATGCAACATGGCATCTTCTGTGCACAACATGATAAAATTTAACCATGAGGTTTTGAGTGTGGATTGTGCATCATTTTTTTTTTTTTTTTGAGACAGAGTCTCACTGTGTTGCCCTCAGTAGAGTGCTATGGCAACACAGCTCACAGCAACCTCAAACTCTTGGGCTGAAGTGATTCTCTTGCCTCAGCCTTCCAAGTAGCTGGGACTACAGGCACCTGCCCCAAGGCCCGGACATTTTTTATTTTTTGTAGTTGTCATTGTTGGTTAGCAGGCCAGGCTGGGGTTGAACCCACTAGTTCTGTTGTATGTGGCTGGTGCCCTAACTGCTGAGCTGTGGGCACTGAGCCTCTGTTGCATTATTCTAAAGTGTTTTGGTTGTCATAGGGGCAGGTGTTAGCTGAAATTTTCTCTTAAAACAGTCATTCATTTGGGACCTTAAGGATATCTTAAATTTTTTGAAGAACAAGATTAGTAATGTGAATTATTGAGAGAAGATTTCTATAGAAATGCACCATTTCTGTGACAGGAATGTAGCATTTCTGTGCAATGGCATGTCAAATCAGAACAACTTGAATATTTCTTTACAAGGAAAAATTAAGTCTACATATGCTATGGGTCAAAACACCCATTCATTTTGCAAAAAGCTGTCTTTTTTCAAAACATTTCTTTTTCAAAAGAAATTTTTGAATGAACATTTTCTCCAGTTAGCAAAATGGTCATTGAGGCTCTGTCTCAAAAATAAATAAATAAATAAAACTAAGTTAGTAATTAAAAATCTTCCTATCCAACACTGCTAAAGGAATATTAAAATCCCCAACTACTATGGAGCTGGAGGAAATCACATTACTCATGTCTATTAGAGTTTTTCTTATAAATTGAGGTGCATTCTGGTTGGGTACATAAATATTAACAATTGAAATCTCATCATATTGAGTGGTACCCTTAACCAATATGAAATGTCCATCTTTATCCTTCTTTACTTTGGTTGGTTTAAAGCCTATTGTATCTGCAAATAAGATTGCAACACCTGCTTTTTTCTGTTTTCCATTTGCCTGGAATACAGATGACCATCCCTTCACCTTGAGTCTAA